>PISX010017365.1:0-43572 GCA_004024625.1 Mellivora capensis | reverse complement strand
TTAATTTGAATCTCCCTGATGGCTAGTGATGATGAACATTTTTTCATGTGCCTGATAGCCATTTGTATGTCTTCATTGGAGAAGTGTCTGTTCATATCTTCTGCCCATTTTTTGATATGATTATCTGTTTTGTGTGTGTTGAGTTTGAGAAGTTCTTTATAGATCCTGGATATCAACCTTTTGTCTGTACTGTCATTTGCAAATATCTTCTCCCATTCTGTGGGTTGCCTCTTTGTTTTCTTGACTGTCTCTTTTGCTGTGCAGAAGCTTTTGATTTTGATGAAGTCCTATGGAGTATTATGCCTCCATCAGAAAGGATGAATACCCAACTTTTGTAGCAACATGGATGGGACTGGAAGAGATTATGCTGAGTGAAATAAGTCAAGCAGAGAGAGTCAATTATCATATGGTTTCACTTATTTGCGGAGCATAACAAATAACACGGAGGACATGGGGAGATGGAGAGGAAAAGGGAATTGAGGGAAATTGGAAGGGGAGGTGAACCATGAGAGACTGTGGACTCTGAAAAACAACCTGAGGGTTTTGAAGGGGCGGGGAGTGGGAGGTTGGGGGAGCCAGGTGATGGGTATTATGGAGGGCACGCATTGCATGGAGCACTGGGTGTGTTGTAAATCTATGAATTCTGTTACGCTGAAAAGAAATTTTTAAAAAATATTTTAAAAAAAGAAATCTTTAATTTCTAATGAAAACTAAGAAGTAAGCAATTGTGAACCATCTTTTACATTAGCATTCTGTGGCTTGGCAAATTTATAAATATATTTTATAATTTCTAAAAACATATGCTTTCTCATAGTAAATATTTTAGTGTGACATGAGACACATTTTACTGATAGATCCAAATGTCTATAGTTCTTCAATAAAAGGAAGCCAAAGTGGATAAACCTATGTTCAGTAATTAATGTTTTAGTATTTTTTTGTTTTGAAATGACCCAGATATGTAATGATTATCCATTATTTAATTTAACTTAGCAAAATTTTGAATTTATTTATTTGGAAAATAATATCCTACTTATCATTCATTCAATTTCCTGAACAAAGAGATTACATTTAGAGAGGGACAGAGAGATGTAAAATTCAATCATCTCTATATCAATGGGATGAGATCAATAAGAGGAGGCTTAGCACAGAGTGCTAAGGCCAGACAGGCAGGAACAGCACAGGTCCACTTGAGAGCAAGGTGCATGGCACTGGATTTTTGCCAGACATAGGCAGGGAAGAGCATTCTAAATAGAGGAAACAGTGTATGCAAACTCAGATGTGTATGAAAAAAAAATGGCATATTTGGCAGACACCTAAAATGTCTGTACTGAATGTGTGTGTGTGTGTGTGTGTGTGTGTGTGTAAGGCTTCTTAAAGCCCAAGTTACAAGGGCCTCATGTGCTGTGTGCCTTGGAGTTTGCACTTGATCCCATACACCAGTGAGTTGGGCTTTTAAGTAGGAGAGTTGGTTGGAAGGGAGGAAATTGGAGGCAGGAAGGCCAGGTACAACCAGCTGCAGGAGGCCCAGAAATTACAGAGAACACCAGGCTCAGCCACGGGAGGCAGTAAATCAATAATGACACTATGTACGGGCATTAAAAAAGAAGACCACCGTAAATAATCTAATTGATTAACAAGGACAGAAGACTAAACGTTCCTGAGTGCCAGGAGTCATTTCTGTGAGAGGTCTCTGCCAGGTAGGACTCAAACTGTGTTCTGAAAGGTTGTTAGGAAGGGGGGAGCCGGTTTTGTGTTGTTTTCTTTCAAAGGAACAGTAAAACATAAGCTGAAGAAAGGCTTAAAACCACTGGATTTTTTTTTTTTTGTCTTTTGTGTTTATCAAGCATAACTTCTTTTTTAAAGATATTTATTTATTTATTTGAGAGAGAGAGAGTGAGAGCAGGAGAGAGGGGCAGAGTAAGAAGGAGCAGCAGGCTCTCCCTGGACGTGGGGCTCAATCCCAGGATTCCAGGATCATGACCTGAGCCTTCTGAGCTACTCAGGTGCCCCTCAAGCATGACTTCTGATCAGAGAGTCCTATCACACAGAAACGGAGAAGGTGAGGGCAACACATTTCCTCATTTCACTTTAGTGGAAGAAATTTCTCCATTGCTTTAGTATGAATTTTTCTTCTCCTGCAATTAATCTGCCACCTGGTGGCCTAATTGAGAAATTTCAGTTCCCGTAGAAGAGAGAGAGGATTGAAGTAGGAATCAATATTCTTTTGGCTAATACAAACATAACACAGTAGTGACTGTCACAAATAATATATCAATATAGGGACGCCTTCCTGTAACAATATAGAGTCTCTCTTACCTGCCATGCAAAAGGCATTTTATAATTTTCCAAGAATTCATGGAATAACAAAGAAGTGCTTAAACCATAAACACTTTTTGCATCTGTATGCTTTTGACTCCATAAAATGGAAACTAGAGTATGGTCCTTGTATTTTAATGGGAGAAGAAATTGCCCTAAAAGCTATAGAGTCCCATAAAGTTAATTTCAACTTATAAAAGATCCCTTAAAAATAATGAGGTGAATTTACAAGCATAGATGAAACCTGGATCCTGAGCAGACACCCACTAAACTAGAAGAAAGAGTAAACACAAGCAAATACAAAGAATCGCTTTTCTTTAGGTGAATCATGAGGCCAATACATAATGATCTTAAGAGACAGAGATGGCTACTTCTGTGTGAGATGGGTTGTCCTTCAATCAGATCACTTCTTAAATTCTGCACAAAACAAATAAGCATTGACCATATCCCACTGTTGAATAGACTTTTACCTTTTAAGTGCTGGATAATAGGGAAGCTGGGAGAGGAGTCCCAGAGAAGGCATGGGTGGGGGTACTAGAGAGCCAAGCTAGTGCAGACTGGTTGAACTTCAACCCTGCCCTTAGTTCAACCTATTCTCAACCTCAGAAATGCTGCCTAAAGACAGAGCTGTCTTCTTTTAAAATTGAGATCTAGTTGACATATAACATTGGGTGCTCAGTTCTTATCAGCTGGTAGGAGAGCTAGAATTAATTGTGCCACCTGAACATACAATTGATCTGGCACACTCCCATTCCAGAGAACTACAACATTTTTCCCTTCTCCCCATGTTCTCCCAATTGGTGTTTCTGGGTATCATTCCAGTCCCTGCTGGAACTAAAATCATCCTCAATACTTCCATCCCACTTTATTGGGACTCTCTTCTCCCTAAAGCTGGATTGTGACATTCTATCACTGGCTGCTACCTAAGAACTTGCTGAAGCTTGGTAGATCTCACTGTTGGCTCACCACATGGGACACCCCTGGTATCAATCCCAGAATGGAAAGAGCTAAGGTCCCAGAATCCTCTAGGACACTGGGATTTGAATTGCTTGCCATTCCTGTTGGGGCCATCCTAGGTCTGTTCTGAACATTCTGAACCATCCTAGGTAATGTTCTGAAGACTCCCCTTTCCCACTGGCCTACTGCTGCCTCAACACTGAAGCCAAATGGTCAGAGCTCAAAATCACGCCACTCTGCTAATGGGAGGGTAAAACCTGAGCACTCCTCAGGGGGTTCAGATGTTTCGAAAAGTCTTTGGGAAGGTATGTGAAGAACACACACTGATCCTCCATGATCTCAATACTGGGAGTCACAATAAAGTCTTCTGAAAGAAAGAAAGGGATGGGGGGAGGAGATAGAAGCTTATGAAGGTAATAGAACTGGAAAGGAGAGGGGTGTTCTGCTTAAAAGACTATCTAAAGCACAAGTATGGCAACTGAGTCCCTAACAGATCTTCCCATATCCATAGCAGACATCACTCACTGGTTTCAGCATTCCCGCCCACTGCACCCAGACTTGGACTCAAAATATATCTTTGCATAGCATTCCAAGTGTTCACTATGAATCAATTAGTTGTCATGAAAGTTGAAAACTATCAGCAATCCTGGATTTAAGGGAAGAAGTACCTTTCTTCTTCTTAAGCCACTAACACAATATAAGGCATACATGGATGAGGGAAAGTCAAACAGAAACCAAAGAAGAAGGCTGTGCTAGGGAGAAGCAAACTAATTTTCAAAGGCCTTGTGGTATTAGAATTTAAGACTTTTTCTATTTAATCATGAGCCTTTCGTGCAATTTTTTCTTTTCTTCTAATTGCCTTCTTATGCCCAATACCCTTTCCCCTCAATGCAGTCTCCCCTACAATCCCTTTTCCCTTTCTTTTCCTACCCTCGCCCCCTTGTGACTGGTGTGCTGTAGAGCTGAAAAAGGAACATGGTTGCCTGAAAGTCCCTCCTGACCCACAGGCAACCTGCCAAGTTAAGGCTGTGGACAGGAAAGTTGCCTTGGGAGTAGTCACGAGATTCAGGGATGCCTGTCCATGGAGGGTGGCCATTTGTGTTTACTGGGATCTAATTTGTGATCCTGCCCCAAGCCCTGCAAAAGTTGAGGTTCTGCAGGTACCAAATGTTCTCTGAACACGTCCTTTTGCTCAAAGTCAAACAGACAAACAAGAACAGAACAAGAGGTTGTTTAACCTAGCTCTAAGCAAAAGAAACACTAGAAGATGAAAGACTGCTTTCAGTACAACTCCAGGTGTGTGTGTTTGGAGGGGGAGGGGCGCGGTTATTCATACTATCCCTTTAGAATCTAGGAAGCACAGCCTGGCAGCTATGCCTGGTTAAACTGGTCTCAGATCTCCAACTTGTCTCTTATGAATGTTACCTCTACCACCCCAAATCGAAGCCTCAGAGTCATCACTGATGTCCCCTTTTTTCTTAATAATCAGCATATTACTGCCTCAATGTCCAACAGATTCTCCTCTCAAGAGTCTCTATTACTGTCTCCTTGTCCTTATCTTCATCACTACATCACCCTTGGTCTTATTGGACCCATTTGGTCTCACTGACCCTCCAGCTTCATTCCCCTCTACTACCAAACCAATATTTCTAAATTAAGATTTCATCTTTTTACTATCCTGACTCCATAAACCTCCAATGGATTCCCATGCTGACATTCACAGCCTAAAACTCTCTGGGCTGCTATGCAAACCCTCAATAATCAGTTACCATATTTCCTATCTACATTATTACTATTTCTTATTGGTACGCATGTGTTCCCAAAATTATGTTTCCACACATAGAGGGAGCCTCTTAGTGGAGTATAGGTGGTTTTCTGCTTGCCTTCCAGCATTAAGCAGGGGTTTAAGTGAGATCCTACTGCTTTGTGTGTTCCTAGCCAGACCTACCCACACTCACCTTGTTACCATGACGGCTATTTTCACTCTGCCTTTCAGCATTGTGTGTGTTTCCTCACAAATTCTCCTTGTTCTTCCCCATCTCCCTCACTCTAATACTCACGTGAGCCTATGCATCCCCTTTTCTGACCCATCTCCCACTGTTCCTCCCTTCTGAAACAACTTCAGAGTGCTGTTTAGAACTTGCTATCCAGCAGTAGCAAAACTGCCTATATGCTCAACTTCTCTGTGTATTGTAATTTTCTTTCCCTCACTGAAAGTTGACTCTCTCCTGAGGATAAAGTTTGGATAAAGTTGCTCATGTAGCTCTTTCAAGTAGGAGCTGCTTACTCTTCTACATCTCCCTGGCCAGTAGGTCTGGAGAAGTGGGGCTTTGGTGTCCTCCTTGATCCTCTTTTCTGGTTCTAGACTATTCCCTTCCCTCTTCTCTAAATGCATCTAGCTTTGATGTTATGTCATTATATTATACCACCCATTTCTCTGCCTTGTGACAGTCACCTATCAACCCACTGGTTATAGTCCATCATTCTTTGAAGAATGAGTCATTGTCACCCTTCCTAATATACTCTTGTACTCCTGCTATGGTTCTTGATGATGTCATTAAAAGTAATTCTCTCAATTGACTCCTCAGCTCTTTGACCTCATCTTCCAAAAATCATGCTATAGATTTTATTCTGACCAACAACTACAATCTTATATATTATCAATTTCTAATCATTACTATCTACCTCTCTAGCTTACTTCCTCTAGTACCTGGCCTACAAGAATCTTCTACTACACCCAAACTTGCAATGTATTGTTTTCTCCACCTTTTCACTGACGTTTGTTCTCCTCTTATCCTCATGTACCTCCTTTCCCAGATTCAATTCTATGGTCAATCATTACATTAACTTCTCAGCTTTCTTGTTTCTCTCTATCACTTTGTTGTGCATGTGTGTTAAAGTATGATAATTTTTTTAAACCAGACCCTGATGCAAATGAAGAAGTTATAGCCAGTTCAAAGACCACTTAAGAAGCTGAGTACAGAATTGCTAGAATGAAGAACAAACCTGGTTAACATTCAACAAGAGTCATAAACTATGGGTTCCACTAGGCAGTAATTATCTGCATCCCTACTAGACAAAAAACTATATTATGCACCTTCACATATTACCTGGAACCTTTAATCAATAGTTAACTGTGAGCTGAACTAAATTTATTCTGCTAGATAATCCCTGGGGGCCCATATGACAAAGAAGGATATTGAATTCCGTTTTGCCTTATTTCAGAAAATAATAATGTTTTTTTCAGGAAAACAATTTTCTGGGGACAACTGAGTGGCTCAGTTGGTTGAGTGGCCAACTCTTGGTTTTGGCTCAGGTCATGATCTCAGGATCCTGGGATCAAGCCCTGCATTAAGCTCTGCACTCAGTGGGGAGTCTGCTGGAGGATTTTCTCTCTCTCCCTCGTCTCCTCCCTCCACTCAAGTGCATGCTGGCTCTCTCTCCCTCTCTCTTAAAAAAAAAAAGTAAGTCTTAAAGAAAAAAGAAAAGGTTTTCTGACACTTGGTAAAATCACAAAGTGGTTAAACCCAACCATTATGCACTTGTACCACACAGCTAAACATGTCTGGAGAAAGGCAAAACTGAAGCTCTGACATGAAATTCACTATCACCAGTTCAAGAAGACTATGCTGCACAGCAGTATCTAGTTCATTCACTTTTTCTCACTCTCCTAGGTGATGACATCACACTTTCTTTCCACCAAACTTCGAACACCTCTTTTCCTATCCCTGCTTTAAGCCAGTAATTTTGTAACTTATTTCATTGAGAAAATACAAGCAACAAAAATTCTAAACTGCTTCTGCCACATTTATCTACCTATATGCATCAGTGTCAATACACTTCACTTTCTCTTTTATTACTAAAGATGAACTGTCCTCACTCCTAGAAAAGGTCAAGGACTCAACTTAAGGTTACTAGCCATTCTGGGGTAACAGGGTTGGACTTAACTTTTTACATTAAAAAACATGAAAGTGAAACAAAATGTACAGAAGAGCAGATTTTAAGCATTTGACAACAGGCAGCACAGAATAGTGATCTCCAAGAGAAGGGAAACAAATGAAATGAGCCTATTATTGCCTTCGCTTACTCTCCAGAGGACTTTACAGGCCACAGTGCCAGGAATTGAATTGCAATAAGAGCCTAATAGTCCTTCTGAGTTGAGGAGACACTGGAGTTTTGGGAGGCCAAAAAATATAGAAAAACGAGAGAAGGGAGATGCAGAGAAAGAACTGTGATGATCTACAGAGAAGCCTCTTTGAGTCTTGGATCAATTACTGTACATTTGTATGAATAAACTATCTAAAGTTTGGCAAGAACCACAGAGAAGAGTAAGTGGAACAAATCCTGAGGGCTTACACAAAATTGATTATAATTTGTACTAGCACTAGCCAGAGTAGAAAGATTTCCTAATAGGTAGGGCTTTTGGTAATGTCCTCAGAAGGGTAGTGCCTTAACAGTGGGGTTAAACTAGCCCTGAATTAAAGCCTTGAAAAGGTTGAAATGATTCCAAGTAACTCAACATGTCCCAGAACAAAGCCCAAAGATATTAAAAGCAATACTTTAAATCTGGCACCCAACAATGTAAAATTTACAATGTCAAGCACCAATAAAAAAAAAAAAAAATACCAGGGATACAAAGAAGCTGGAAGATGTGGCCTATAAACAGAAAAAGAGAAAAGCTGTCAGTAGAAATAGACTAAAAAATGACACAGATATATAATTAGCTCACTATAAAATTAAACCAGCTATTATAAATATACTCCATATGCTCAAGAACAAAAGCAGAACATGCACATGGTGAGAGAAAAGGAAGATATTTTAACAGACCCATGTTGAAATCATAGAAATAAAAATACCTGAAATAAAAAATACCCTGGATGGTAGTAATAGCACATTAGACACTGTGGAAGAAAAATAAGTGAATTTGAAGACATAGCATTAGAAACTACTCAAACTAAACACACCAGGGTGGGGGGAGACCTGAGGGAAAAAAAAATAAACAGAGCAACAGTGACCTGTGGGAAAAAATTGAGCAGCCTAATATATACATGTAACTGGAGTCCCAGAAGGAGAGGAGATGAGAAGAAATAAAAAAATATTTGAAGAATCAGTAGCCAAAAAACTTCCAAACTTGGTGTAAACTAAAACCCCACAGTTCTAAGATGCCTAATAAAACCCAAACATGAAGAAAAACCACACAAGCATGTCATAATCAAATTGCTGAAACCCTATAAAAAAGGAAAAAAAATTAATCAGCCAGAGGAAAAAGGACAGATTCCATACATAGGAATAAAGGTTATGATTTCAGCAGACTTGCTTCAAACTTACAAGTCCAATACAATCTGTAAGCTATTGAAAGAAAAAAGCTGTCAACCCAAAATTCTGCACTGGCCAAACTAAAGCAAAACCCAAGAGAAATGAAAACATATTTTCAAACAAAGACATGCACACAGCATGGTTCACAGCAGCTTTATTTATAATAGCTGAAACCTGGAAACAACCTATATGTCCATTAATAGGGTAAATAGATAAACATATTGTGGTATAAAACTGTCAATACATGCAACAACAATGGGGAACTCTAATAATTATGCTGAGTGAAAGAAGCCAGATTGAAATGAGTACATAATTCTGATTCCACTTACATAAATTCCAAAACAAAATACAAATTAATTGGTATTAACAGAAAGTAAATCAGTTCCTGCCTAGGGGGGCAGGAGCTAGGAGGAATGGGAAGAAGTTACAAAAAGAAATAAGAAACTCTTGGGGTGATGGATATGCTCATTATTTTGGTTGTAGTGATAGTGTCATAGGAGATACAGTAGAATGTATCAATGAAACTAGAAGCTGGGTTTTTTGGAAAGAATCAATAAGATCGATAAACCATTGGCCACACTAATCCAAAAGAAAAGAGAGAAAGCTCAAATTAATAAAATTGTGAATGAAAAGGGAGAGATCACAACTGACACCAAGGAAGTAGAAACAATCATCAGATGCTATTATCAACAGTTATATGCCAATAAGTTAAGCAACCTAGATGAAATGGATGCATTCCTGGAAAAATATAAACTCCCAAATTGAACCAGGAAGAAAGCGACAACCTGAACAGACCGATATCTAGTAACGAGATTGAAGCAGTGATCAAAAACCTCCCCAAAAACAAGAGCCCAGGACCTGATGGATTCCCTGGGGAATTCTACCAAACTTTCAAAGAAGAAATAACACCTATTCTCCTGAAGCTGTTTCAAAAAATTGAAGCAGAAGGAAAACTTCCAGACTCTTTTTATGAAGCCAATATTACCCTGATCCCCAAACCAGGCGAAGACCACACCAAAAAGGAGAATTTCAGACCAATATCACTGATGAATATGGATGCTAAGATTCTCAACAAGATCCTAGCAAACAGGAACCAACAGCACATTAAAAAGGTTATCCACCATGACCAGGTGGGATTCATCCCTGGCTTACAAGGGTGTGCACACATTTCAAAATTAATCAAATTATACACTGTAAATTCGTGCAGTTTATCATAGGACAACCATACCTCAAAAAAGCTGCCTTAAAAATTAAATCAAAGATATTTCAGACAAAAAAAGATAATTCATTGCAAACAGACTTGTACTATAAGAAATGGTAAAGGAAGTTCTTTAGAAGAAAAATAAGAGCAGATGGAAATCTGGATCTATACAAGGAGTAATGAGCAACAAATATTTAAAGCATATAAGCAAATATAACAGATTGTTCTCACTATAAAAATATCTTGAAAAAATTGATTGTCTCAAATAAAAATAACAAATATTAATTCATGTATATGGAGAAGTAAAATGTACGGCAATTGCAAGAAGAATGAGAAAGGAATGTGTGTTTATTTTTGTAAGATTTTTACCATCTATGTGAAGTCATATAATATTTGAAGGCAGACTTTGTTAACATAAAGAAATATGCTTTAAAGCCTAGGGAAATGACACAAAGCAAACAAACAAAAAAACCCCAAAGAGGTATAATTAAGAAGTCAAAAAATGAAATAACAGTAATAAAAAAACCCTGAATCCAAAAGAAGACAGGGAAAAAGGGAGAAAAGAAACAAAGAGCATATGAGATAAATTGAAAAAAACCACAAAATGGTATATTTATACTCAATTATATTGATGATTACATTAAATGTAAATGGTTACACTTTCCCATTAATAGATATTTTCAGGTTAGATAAGAAGGGTAGATCCAACTTTATTTTGTTTATAAGAAGCACTTTAAATATAATGGCATTTAGAGACTAAAAGGATAGAGTGATACATCATACTAACATTAATTAAAAGAAAACTGGAGTGGCTAGATAATCCTTAAGTGGTAGACTCAAAAACAAAGAAAATGATCAGAAATAAAGAGAATATTTTAGAATGATACAAGAGTAACTTCATCAAGAGGATATAATGATCCTAGTAAATGCCAACCACCTATCTATAAATTAGATCCTATTCCCATTAACCTGCTCAAGGTCAACCTTTGAACAAATTATTCCCTCACCTTAATACCAGTTTTTCTTCTTTACTGGAAATTCTGAATTACCATATAAAGAAGCTGTTATTTATCCTGTTTAAAAACAGATATATCCTCTCTCCACCCCTGATCTTTCTCCAGCTAATGTTCAACTCTCTTTTTCTTTAAATAAAATTTCTCTTAAAGATTGTTTATACTTGCTCTTTCTAAATTCTTTTCTCTCATTCAATCTAAATACATTCCAATCAGACTTTTGCCTAACACCTCTACTACATTTTTATCTACATTTTTATCAAGGTCACCAATAATCTTACTTCATTAAATCCAAAGTCAATCCTCAGGCCTAATTTACTTGATCTAAGAATAGGATTTAACACAAGCAATCACTCTACTCCTTTATAAGCTTTATTTTCTTGACTTCCAAGACTCTATTCTCTCTTGGTTTTCTGGTACCTTCTTCTTAGTCTTGCTTTCCTTCTTGGTTTATTCCTAACTTCATAATATTACAGTGCTCTAGGGATCAGACTTTAGTCTGCCTTTCTTTTCTATCGACACTCACTTCCCTGGTGATTTCACTGAGTCTTACAGCTTTAAATGCCATCTGTATGCTTGCTAATGATTTCCAAATTTATATCTCTAGACTAAACTTCTCACTAGTTATAGGGACTTGAAAATTTAATTACCTATTCATCATCTCTAAACAGATGTTTAACAAGGATCTCAAATTTAACATGTCAAAAATTGAACTGGCTCTACTTGGTCATAATCTGGAAGAACCTGAAGAATGCTGACTTGAAACAATCACTCAGATGAGAGAGCCTTTGTGCCTGGTTTTGAGAGATGTTCCAGTACTCCATTAGAGCCAAGAAAAATAATTATGAGTTTGGATGCACTGGAGAGGGCAAGAAGGACAGTTTGACTTAATCTACATCACCTCTTCTGCAAGGCATCACAACACAGGGCCAAGAAAAATTTTCCCTGGCTTTTGACTTATCCTGCAGGTAAAAGGATGAGCATGTGAGTAAGCCCCTGTGTCCCCAGCTATATAGGACAATGCTAAAGGGGCTCATTTCTCTCTCATCCTATCCAGAGTACTAATCAAAACCTCAATGATTCAGAGGGTGGAAAGAGGTGAGGAAAGTGACAGAATTCTTGGAGGACTTTAAAGGGACACTGTCTTATGGATTTCATATAGAAGCCTTCTTATGGATTTCATCAAGAAACCTTCCCATAAGCTGCTGGGAGTGACTCACCCTCGGGTCAATCCCAATGGGCCCACAGGTAATCAAATAGTTCTGTAAGCCTCACACTACACATCTCCACCCTGTGTGTGCTCCTGAAAGTGGTTCAAGTGGGTTATGGCAGACTGCCAGAGAGCACACAGAAAAAACTGGCTGAATCTGCAGGCTAAAGAGAGACCACAAAATTAAGGTTTAGGGCCACCTGTGGGAAAACAAAAGAGAGGGTGTGAATATAGAGCCTGGTGTGCTGAAGGATCCAGAGAAGACATACAAGTTTAAGAATTGTGCCACAAAATGGAGTAAGAAGCAGTAGCCACTGAAGTCCTGAGTAGTCCCAGAATCTCTAGCAGGGCTAATGAAAAGTATCTTTCTCCCAAATGCAATTAGTAAAATTGTAGGAGGTGATTGTTACTTTTTTTTTTTTTTTTTAAAGATTCCATTTATCCATTTGACAGACAGAGATTACAAGTAGGCAAGAGAGGCAGGCAGAGAGAGAGAGGAGGAAGCAGGCTCCCCACTGAGTAGAGAGCCAAATGTGGGGCTCAATCCCAGGACCCCGGGATCATGACCTGAGCTGAAGGCAGAGGCCTTAACCCACTGAGCCACCCAGGTGCCCCGTGATTGTTACTTTGAACAGAAAGCAATGCATAACTTCAAGGAATATGCAAAATCAGGATAATAAGACACCACTAAAGAATCACAATAATCGTTTGGTAATGGAGTGCAAAGGCAGGAGATGAATGATTTACCTGATAAAGAATTCCAAAAGAGCTGTTTTGAGGAAACTCAATGAGCTATAAGAAAACACAGAAAGACAATGCAACAGGAAATTCAGAAAACAATACATAAACTAAATGAGAAATTTAACAAAGAGATAGAAATAATAAAAAAGAATTGAGCAGATATCATAGAACTGAAGAATTTTCTCAAACTCTTCCAAAATATTGAAGAGAGAATACTCCTAAACTCATTTTATGAGTCAGCACTACTTTTTTTTTAAGATTTTGTTTTATTTATTTGACAAAGGGAGAGAGAGAGATCACAAGTAGTCAGAGCAGCAGGCAGAGAGAGAGGGGGAAGCAGGCTCCCCACCGAGCAGAAAGCCTGATGTGGGGCTAGACCCAAGACCATGAGATCATGACCTTAGCTGAAGGCAGTGTCAGCATTACTTTGATACCAAAGCCGGATAAGAATAATTCAAGAAAAGAAAACTAAAGACAAATATCCCTCATGAGTATAGACAAATTCTCAACAAATATTAGTCAACCAAATTCAACACTACATTGAAAGGATCATACATTAGCAACAAACAGGATTTATTCAAGGGATGATTCAACATAGACAAATAAACAAATAATATATCACGTTAACAGACTGAAAGATAAAAATCTTATGATCACCTCAATACACCCAGAAAAAGCACTTGACAAAAAATATAGCATCCTTTCATAATAAAAACTCTCAGTGAATTGGGTATAGAAGGAAAATACCTCAACATAATAAAGGCCATATATGAAAATCCCACAGCTAACATTATACTCAATAGCAAAAGGTTAGAATATTTTCCTCTAAAATCAGGAAGAAGACACAGGGTGCCCACTCTTACCATTCTTAATTTGACATAGTACTTGTTCTATTCAGAGCAACCAGGGAAGAAAAAGAAGTAAAAGGCATCCAAATTTGAAGGAAGTAGTGAAATTTTCTTTGTTTGAAGATGATAGTATATATAGAAAATCCAAGATTCCGCTAAAAAACTTAGAACTAATCAACAAATTCAATAAAGTTGCAGGATACAAAGTCATCATACAGAAATCAGTTGCATTTCTATATACTAACAATGAAATATCTAAGAAATAAAGAAAACAATAATACTGTATCATACACACCATACAGTTACTAAAGGAGTTGCTAAAGGAATAAATCTAAGTGTCCTCACCACAACAAAGTAATTTTAAAATTCTTTTAAAATATAAGCATTTAAGTCCATGCATTTCTCTCCAAATAATATTTTAACATATCCACGAGCTTTTTTAAGATTTTATTTATTTATTTGACAGAGAGAGATCACAAGTAGGCAGAGAGGCAGGCAGAGAGAGAGAGGAGGAAGCAGGCTCACTGCTGAGCAGAGAGCCTGATGCAGGACTCAATCCCAGGATCCTGAGATCATGACCTGAGCCGAAGGCAGAGGCTTAACCCACTGAGCCACCCAGGTGCCCCATCCATGAGTTTTTGAAATGACATATATGCATTATCATTTACTTCTAATTTTCCCTGCTAATTTCCATTATATTTTTTCATAGACCCATGATTTATCTTGAAGAACATTTTGTTTACGTACTTTGGAGCTGTGTTTTTAGATATGCAAATACTTATAATTGTTATAGATTCCTGATTTACTGACCTTTTTATTATTATGAAATATCCCACTTCATTTCTACTATGTTTTGCCTTAAAATCTATTTTATCTGGGGTTCCTGGGTGACTCAGTGGGTTAAGTATCTGTCTTCTGCTCAGATCATGATCCTGGAGTCCCAGGATCAAGCCCCACACTGCTCAGTGGGGACTCCGCTTTTCCCTCTGTCCCTCATCCTGCTCTATGATCTCTCTTGCTCACCTTCTCAAATAAGTAAATAAAAATCCTTAAAATCTATTTTATCTGAAATTATTATAGTCACCCAGGTTTTCTTATGGTTACCATTTGCATGATATATCTTTTTCCATTTTTTCTTTCAACCTATTTGTATCTTTAAATTTAAAGTGTGTTTCTTATAGAAAACATATTGTGGGATCATGCTTTAAAAAAAAATCCAGTCTGACACTCTGCCTTTGGATTAGGGTATAAACCATTTACATTTAATATAATTATTGATATGGCTGGAGTTATGTCTGCCATTTTTTCTATTTGTTTTCCATATATCTCATGTCATCTCCTTTACTGTCTTCTTTTGTGTCAAATATTTATTTTTGAGGGTACCATTTTAGCTCATCTGCTGATTTTTAGTTTTCAGTTATTTTCCTAGTGGTTGGGATTACAATGTGTATCTTAACACCATACTCATTAGGTTAAGTGAATTAATTCTTGTAAAATTGCTCTGATATAGATTCATTTCCTCCCCTCTCCTTTCTGCTATTATTGTCTCATATATCCCTATATGCCAAAAACCAATATTATGGTATTATAATTACTGTTACATACAAATTTATTTTTTAAAAGGAAATAAGATTTATCTGAGAATGTTTTTATTTTGACATTTTTTGAAGTATACTTTTTCTTACTTTAGAAACTGCTTTGGTTGACAGTGTTTTTGTCAGTTTTTCAAATGTCATTCCATTGCCTTCTGGTCTTCACGGTTTCTTATGAGAAGTCTCTGAAAACTCGTATTATTTTTCCCCCTATACATAAGTCATTTTCTCTTACTGCTTTTAGTATTTCTTTTTACTTTTTTTTTTTTAGCAGTTTGATTATGATGTGTGTAGGCACAGATCTTTGGTCTTTATTCTGACAAGAATTCATGGAGTTCATTAAACTATCTGAATCTCTATTTACAGGTTTTTCATTAAATTTGGTAAACTTTAGCCATTATTCTTTTTAACATATTTTTTCTGCCTCTTTTTCTATTTCTTCTCCTTCTGGAACTCCAAGCACATATTAAAGATGTTAACCAAGGGGTCTCTGAATCTCTCTTTTTTTTTCTTTAATCTTTTTCTCTCTGTTCTTCAGATTGGGTAATTTCTATTGGTCTGTGTTCAAGTTTAGTTTCTTACTTCCACTATCTCAAATTTACTGTTAAGGCCATCTAGTGACTATTTAATTTTAATCACTATTTGGTCTCTTTTTAGGGTTTCTGTTTCTTTATTGATATTGCTCATGTGTCATTACATTTCCCTTAAAGTTATTTAAGCATAGCTTCATGTAATTCTTTTAAAATAATTGTAAGAGGAGATTTGAAGTCCGTGCTTCTAAGTCCAGCATCAGAGTCAGTGCCCAATTGCCTTTTTCCCTTTTGAAACACATTTCCTGTTTCCTTTGCACATCTCAGAATTTTGTATTGGAATTTAGACATCTGAAATAAAATATTGCAGCAACTCTGAATTCTGCTACAACCCCTGAAGGTTGCTGTTGTTTTAATTACTTCACTAGATTTAACCTGAAGAACTTTCTCCTCTGCAATGTGTAACCGCTAATGTCTCTGCTTGGCTTTTTCATTTGTTCACCCTTTCACTTATAATTTTATTCTGACTTCCTGGGAATTGCACCTGTTTGTGCATGGCTTAGTCAGCAGCTAACAGTTGGTCAGAAGTTTGTGTTCAAACAACTCTAGCTCATAAGCCTTCTACTTTATGTCAATGGAGCTATGTGTGGGTTGGACAGCACATTCAAAATTCAGGCATTTTCAAGTCTGCTTCAAGTTTTACTTTCTAATGGACTCTTCTGAGCTTCCTGAATGCAGGCACAAGCATCCTGGTTGGCCAGGGATGTATAAAGAGTTTGTCTAATACTTTTATGATGCTCTCATTTCCAGTATCTCTCTATACATTTTTGGCTGGTTTGCAATGCACTCTAATCAGATCATACCCTAGTCTAACAGGGCTTTGGATTTTTCCCGTTTGTTTCCTACTAGGTTTGTTACTTATACTGACAGTGACCCTGGGCATGGATTTTTGCTCTCTGCTTCCAGTACCTTCTCGCTTCAGGTTTTAATATGGAAAAATGGCATTTCTCACCAACCAAGCTGGAGGGAAGGGAGCAGTCCCAGACAAGAAGCTTGGAAACCCTCACTATTCTTACTCAATGTGCTTGAGATTTTCATGGGTATGCTTCTTAACTTGTTATTTGCCTTTGGTTAAATTCCAGAGCCTTTAATGACTTTTTTTTTTTTTTGGAAAGTTCTGTCCAGTGTCATACTTGTTTTTGGCATCGAGACTTTTCTAATCTCTTCACCATAGTTGGAAGTCCTGCCTCCAAATACATTTTTATAACAATTTTTAGTTAAATCAATATTCAGCAAATACACAAATTATTTTTTATCTGAGGTAGATAGCAAACTATGCTTATTGTTCATTTTAGTTTTTCTTTTAATTAAAAAATACTTTTTATTTTATTTGCTTAGATTAAATCTTCTAAGGCTGTCACCTGAGTAAAGCTTTACTATGATCAAATATATCAGATAAAGTATCAGTTCTCCCCCATCCCTGGGAGATACTTCCCTTAGAGTCTTTAATTACTTTTTTTTTTTTTTAATTTGTCAGAGAGAGGGAGAGAGAGCGAGTGAACACAGGCAGACAGAGTGGCAGGCAGAGGCAGAGGGAGAAGCAGGCTCCCCGCCAAGCAAGGAGCCCAATGTGGGACTCGATCCCAGGACCCTCGGATCATGACCGAGTCTTTAATTACTTTTTTCCAATCTTGACTATTATTTCTTTGGGTCTCCAGTACAGCTATTCTGAGGATTTCCTATCTCTATTCTGTGTTGAGCACATTGTTTCCTGGGTTAAATGTCTTTGTCTTGGAGGCCATGCAAAATAGTAACCTAAAACATGGGCTTTGGACTTAAATTGCCAGAGTTCAGACTCCAACTCTGTATTACTAGTTATGCTACCTTGGAGACATTGTTTACCTGTGCCTCAATTTTCCCATCTCTAAAATGGTGGTGAGAAGATAGACTTACCTCATGCAGTTGTCCTAAAGATCAAATGAGCAAATATATAAACATTAACTACTATTGGGAGAGTAGGTATTGGTGGAGCACATGTAGTTCATTAAGAAATGTGCAGGATGGGACGCCTGGGTGGCTCAGTTGGTTGGACGACTGCCTTCGGCTCAGGTCATGATCCCGGAGTCCCGGAATCGAGTCCTGCATCGGGCTCCCAGCTCCACGGGGAGTCTGCTTCTCCCTCTGACCTTCTCCTCACTCATGCTCTCTCTCACTGCCTCTCTCTCAAATAAATAAATAAAATCCTTTAAAAAATGTGCAGGAGTATAATTTTTGAGACTATATAGCTAATAATCCTAACAGTTATCTGTTGAGTGTAGAATTTTAGGTTGAAAATATTTTGTTCTCAGAATTTTAAAGGTATTGTACTGTGTTTTATAGCTTCCAATATTGTTACTGATAAGTCTGATGACATTCTGACTTCCATCTTTTTTTATAAGTGTTAATTTTTTTCTTTTGGGGAGTTTTTAGAATGTCTTATTCTTGGTGCTTTGAAATTTCATCCTCATGTGTCTTAGAGCATTTCTTCCTTTATTCATTGTGCCAGCTACTCCATTGATCCATTAATCTAAGAATTTGTCTTCTGTGATTTCTTTGATAATTTCCTTTCCCTGTTCTCTCTGTTCAGGGTTCCTGGAACTCATATTCATTAAAGACTGGATCTTAGGGATTGATCCTCTAATCAGATTATCCTTTTACTCCTACTGTCTCTATTTTAAATTTTTTTTATTCATTCTGTCAGAGTTTTCCCCCAATCTTCCTACTGAGTTATTTTAAATTTCTGCTATCATGTCTTTCATCTACAAGAGCTCTTAACAATGTTATTTATATTTTATACAGCTTTGTTTTCTTTCATGGATAGAAAGATGTCTCTTATCTCTCGGATGATACTTTCTTTGCTCCTGCTCCATGATTTTCTGTGTTTTGTCAGAGTTCTTTTTTTTTTTTTCTTGTTGGCTTTGTACTTGGCCTCTCAAATTGGAGGCTTCCTCAAATATTTGGTGATCCTGTCCTTTGTCATGTAAGAGTGATACACTAAGATTTCAGAGAGAACAAACTTCTTGACTGAATAATCAGAAGACTTTTTGATAACGTGGTCCTAAATATCAATATAGATCTTTTCTTTGAGGCTGGTCAGTGTCACAATAGTAGCTTAGCTAGGACGGGCTAGATTACCTGCAGGAATAAGTTAAATTTAAAAGCCAAAATCTCAGTGGCTTAACACAATAAATACTGACCATTCCCACCATATGCCCAGTATTACTGGTGGTAAGTGTGGCTCCAGGTAAAGGATAACTCCAAACTATTTTACAGAGCCACTACTATTTCATGATACTCAAGTGTTTGTCACAGCAGGAAAAAGCAAGCATGAGAGTTATACATTGCCTCTTGAATGCTTCCACCCAGAAGTAATGGGCATGACTTCTCATATTTCTTTGACTAAAGCAAATCACATGTTTGCTAACTACAAAGAGTGGGAAACGAAGTCTTCCCCAGTGCTCTGAGGCAGAGAAGAACAAGCAGTACTGGAGAGCAGCACTAATGATTACCACACGGACATGAAATAAGAAAAATCTTATCCCTGGCTTCCTCATTGCCTCTTACTGGATTATTCAGACACTCAGCATCCACTTGCTCAAGTACTGGGAAGTTCCTCTTTTTTTTTTTTCCCTGATGAATACAGTATGTTGATTAAATAGAAATCAAGAAAAACTTGATGTGAACAGAAAGATTCTTTTGCCTACTAAACTTCCTTCAGAGGTTACAAAACAATAGAAAGTCTTCAATTTTTCTTTTTCTATCATTTTATGTCTTTCTAAAGTCACTCTTGATTTCATGACAGCACCAGTTAGGAGACAAAACTAGGGTAGAGATAAAGGTAGCAGGAAATAGAGTTGTAGTTTGGATCTGGTTGTGGCTAGCTTCCCAGGGACTAGTTTTGTAATTTACAATTTACTTTATGTGGCTACACCCAAAAGGGAGTGAAGTTGATAAAACAGGCTGTGTTTCAGGATCCAGAGCCATGAACAACAAGACACTATCTGCAGGTGCCCAGGCAGTGATGGTAGAATTTGGGTCTCCTGGGCAGCTGTAGTTTAAATTCTTCAGTGATAAAGGGGTGTTTGAATTTGAAGGCATCAACCTCTTAAACCAGCAACACCCTGGAGAGGGAACAGGTCCCAGGCACTACTGTTCTGGAATACTGGATACAAAAGTGAATGTAAACCAGACAAAATTGTCTGTACAAGTTCATTAGAAATCTTTAAAACCCACCTGTTTGCCTGGGTCTGGTTCCAAAGGGACTAATTGCTTAGGTGCAGATAAATGGTGCCTGTTTCTCAGTGTTTCTCTCCCTTACGCTGCAGAATGTTAAATTAAAAATAAATTGTCACATATTTTTACTGAGCAAATATATGAGGATTAAATTAGCATCCTTGTCATAAAACATAGATTTGTGCCAAAATTTGAAGCTAGACTGGTCAGCAAATAAACGAATGCTTTAGCTAGGTCACCCTAAATCAGCTCTTTGAGCCCTATGAGCACAGGCTACCCCAGACTCATTCCCCACTGTAAGTGCAGAGTTGTGAAGAAAGTGCTTAGCCCACGGCTGGGCCTCTGGAGGTGGTTTTCTGGCATACATTCTTCTGAGCTACAAGCAGCCCTCACCTACTGCTCTATGCACTTGGCACTATATGGAGTTCCTCAACCACCTCAGGAATGAAGTATGGCAGGTGCCATTTATATCTTTAAGGCCCTATACAATGCAGCAGCTGATTTGCTAATTGAGGTTCCCATGTTGATCAGTCACTAGATGTGGCCCACCTTGAGGCGAGGCATAACCTTGGAGGAGGTGGCTCTTTGCAGATGAGCAATAGCCAGATTGTTAAAGGAGCTGACAGTTGAGGTCCACTGTCCCAAAGCACTCCCAGGAACTGGGACATGAATCTTCATTGAAGGGGATCTGAGTAATGCATCCCATTGCCTGCAACACTGCTATACCAAGTCATTTCTCCCTCCAGAGTCTCTAACAGATTTCAAAGCTCCTCAAATTTCTGCCTCAGATTCACTTTGTCCACAGTTATCAGACCAGTATCCCTTCTCTCCAAACTTTCAATTATTTCCTTTCTACTTCATTATTTTCCTACTTTATCTCTGATTTGTCACACTGTCTCATGTACATCTGTCCATGTGGGTAAGCTTAGTTCCACATTTATGTTTATATTCGCTTAGTAACTTTCCTCCATTGTTATAATAACCAGCTGTCTATAAAAACAAGGAATCAGGCTCCAAATAATAAAATATCTGCTGAACTCATCCAATTTTTCACCTTTTAAAACACTATCATTGTGCAACTAGGGTGCAGAAGGTGAAAGTTAATTGACTTTCAACTCAACTTGTTGCTCTCATATGTTTGGTTCCTTTTGTGTTTTTCACAAACCAAACTCCACTTAATTTACAGCAAAAAGTGTATTGCTGTCAGCTTATTCCAGTCACAGGAGAAATCTACTTGTCTTTCTAAGGGAGAAGAGGGCTCATCTTCCCAAAATGACAAGAGAAAGTAGGCCAGCTAGAGTTAGAAAATCTGCTTTAAATCTATTCTTCTGGCCATTAAGGTGGGAGGATGAGTTGATAACTTGCTTACCGCCATCCACATGTAGCCTTAGCAATATTAAGCTTCACTGGGATAAACAGCTTCTGAGTTTCAGTTTTTTACCTAATGGCACCTAAGTGCATTCTTTAAGTTCAGCGATTAATCATATCAGCATTCTCTGGCTGCGTCCATTGGCACTCCATGCACAATAGGACAAATTAGAAAATACATTTTCTGACATTGATTCCATTCAATTGAGGACCTTCCCATATTTAGCTGTAATCTCTAAGTATTGTCCAGCATGAATGGTCTTTATAAGAATTGAGACTTTCTCCCCAACCTGGTCTCTTTTCCAAGCATAATTCTATCCTAGGCTTAAAGGCTCATACACCCCTTACCAGGGTACAAGGCAAAACACCAACCTTGATTTTTCTGGTCTTTGGACAATCTCTTCTATCACTTCCAATTCATGATAAAATCTTCCTGCTATTTCTAAGAAAGTAAAAGTACTTTCCAACTACACATGAACCAAAATGCGCAGAGATTGCAGAACAAAGTGAGATCCAAAGTAGCTGTCAAGCAAAATTTGGGGGGATGGGGTGGGACAAGCAGATATATTTGGAGGTATGTGAAAAGTTAAATGAGACAGAATATATATGTATACAACCCAAATTATCTGTGTTTCCATATGCTCTATAAAGAGAGAAAATTGGATTGAATTTTTGAACTTTGCACCCTTAAGAAGATACTACCACTTAATCATCATCGAAGGAGAATCCCTTTGATTTTATTTATTGCTTAAGTGAACTGTACACCTAATGTAGGGTTCAAACTCAACCCTGAGATCAAGAGCCACATGCTCTACTAACTGAGCCAGCCAGGTACCCCTAAGGGGAATCCTTTTGAAATTCCAGTTGTAGGGATTGATTAACATGAGAACTATGATGATATTTCCTGTTCTGTCTGTAATCAAAAGCTCACTAGATCTGCATAGTTAGATGCTAAAGGTTGGGTGTTGAACAGGAAAGCAGTTTTTCTCAGGGATGCTACTTCACACCTGGAACCCAAAACTGAGTGCCTGGTACCATTTTCTCACCAGCTATTTGGCTTAGGAGGAGCTAATAATGGAAAGAAAGGGTTTTGTTGTTTTTATTGTAGCTATTTGTGTATTCAGTTACTATAAGTTATATTATTACATAAGCCCTTAAAATTTATTGAGAATCTATGGACAATGAAGTCTCTCATTTCAGAAGAGGAGAATGCAGCACTGAGAGTTGACATGATTTATAATTTATTTAGAATCACATGGTTTGCAATGGTTTAAGATTAATCTATGAGTCAGTTCAACCCAAAACAATGTTTTTTCCACTTTTATTTTGTTAAGAAGAATATTTCAGACATACAAAGAAGTACCAAGAATAATATATTGAGGCTCCTGTACCCAGCTTAAGAAATAAAATATTATCTATATATATCATAGTCGTTGTAGAATCTCCCTGTATCCCTCTTTAACTTCTTTCCTATAAATCCCTCCCAAGAGGTAACCAGCATCCTGAATTTGCCGTTTATCATTTCCATGCATATTTAAACTTTACTACATATATACATATATTCATAAATAATATATAGTATTATTTTCCATTTTTTAAAGCTTTATAAATGGTGCCATACTGTATATGTTATTCTGAACCGTACATTTTTGCTCAACATATATTTGAGATTCATGGATATTTATAAATGTAATTCTCATTCAGTTTTGCTGCTATATACTATCACTTATTTATTCATTTTTATTTTTCTTGTCCATAAATAAGTAGATGGGCTCCAATTTTTTGTCACTTCGTGAACACTTGCAGTACTGTTACCTTGGGTACATTGAGGATATATATCTGGAGTCAAATTGCTAGGTCACATAGTTGCATATCTTTAAATTTCCTGGATTCTAATTTCAGCTCCAGACTGCTCAACTTTACTGGGTTTGACTTTGTAAATCTATGTGCTTACTTCCGTACTGCTGAATGTTGAGTTGAGTGCAAGTTTGAGATTTTAATGAGAGAGGAACTTAACAGAAGTAGCTACCTATTCACGACTGAAGAGGCATGTTTGGTTTACATCTGGGTAACATTCTTGGAAATGCAAACAGATAGAAGTTGCTGATTAAGCTGGGTAATTTATCAGGGCTTATGGTAAGCTTTGAAGGGAGAATTATCATATGTGTCCTCAAATGAAGAGATTGTTCCCTTGCATCCTCCGGAGGACAAAGTAGAGAAGTATACTCTTACCCAGAATGAATAGAGCCAGCCTTTCTGTAAGGGTAGCAAAGAGTGATTATGGGATACAAGTTGCTTGGTGCTATAAGATCTTCTTCCCAAAACATTTTCCCTGTGGTTGTTCCTGAAATTCAGTGATTCACTTATCTAATACAGTCCTCCTCAAATACAAAGAATGGGATAGGAGGGTTCAGCTCAATTACTAAGATGTAATATTTACATCTTAAACAGAAGGACATTGGTGGGGGAGGGGTTGAGGTGAAGTATAAAATCTCCTGAGGGAAATAGATGCCTGGAAGTTAATAGTGATGAAAGCATAGCTGAGCTGTGTTTAAATGTGTTTAAAACCCATTTTGTTTACATCTCGTGAAACACTCCCCACTACTTCTGTCTACGAGTAATGTCTGATTTCCTATAGTACTTTGTACTTCTTTTATAACAATTATCACACGCTAAATTTTATTATAAATACATAAGATCAGGGACCCATGGATGGTGTGTCACATATCTGTTGTTGTATAAGAAACCACCCTCAAACTTAGTGGCTTAAAGCAACCATTTATTTACTCATAGTTCTGCAGTTTAGTCAGGACTCAACTTGGTTAGTTCATTTTAGCTTCATGTGGTACCAGCTAGAGGTCCTTGTGTGGCTGTACTTGTAAGGTTGTAATGTCTGGGGTGTCCTGCCATTTTCCTGGATTTATCTCCATGTCATCTCTCTCATAGGATAGGAGAGATCTCTTTGCTTGGTGGATGGCTTCCAAAAAAGCACAAGTGAGGCTGCCAGGCCAGGGAAGGGTTAGGCCCAAACTGTCAATGTCACTTCTGCCACATTGTTCTCATTAAAGTGAACTACAGAACCAGCTCAGTTTTAAGGAAAGGAGACATACACTCTGCATCCTGGTGGGAAGACCAGAATCAATATACAGAAATGGAAGGATTTGCTGGAGGACATCTTTCAAGATAATATGCCAGGCATAGTATCTTAGATAAAATATTTGATGAATAAGTGAACAAAAGTATTGCCTCCAAAATACTGGTCAAAGGTACTGAAGAAAACCATGCCTTTAAGGCCATCAGTGAACGATAAAGTTGGCCTGTACTATCTCCGGTAGTATGACACCCAGAAATGGACTTGCCTTCAAAGCAGTGTTCACCCATTTGGCTTGCTTGGAGCATAGTGTGGTAGTAATTAACTATTCACAAAAATTCCCATTCTCTCCTTGCAAAATGCACTCCCCTACTCATTGTGAAATTAGATATGGTCATGTGATTTACTGTAGCCAATAAAATGCGAGCAGACATAAAATCTCTCACATCTAGACAGAAACGTTAGGTACCAATGTGCAACATTCCTCATTTTCCTTTTCCTCCTCTGGGGAGATGGAACATCTGTCAGTCCAGGTCCCTGAGTAAGTACAATGAGATTCTCACATTCTGCATATTCATACTATAGTCTTTCTTAGAAATAACTTAAAAACCTGCATCAATAAGCTTTAAACTGTTCATTATCCTAAGCTTAGTAAACTCAATTCCTATTCAAAATATTAGGGAGCACAAGTATTGCATGGAGCAGTGGGTGTGGTGCAAAAACAATAATACTGTTACGCTGAAAAGAAATTTTAAAAATGTTCATTTTTATGCACAAGGGTAAGGATTGCAAGGTTACTTATCAAATGAAAGTACTGATGTATTGATGTTCAAATGAAAATACATCAATATTTGACCTCAGAGGACAGGTAAATAAATTCAACCAGGTCTGTATTATGGATTGTTATGTAGCCATGAAAAATTATATTTTTGAAAAATATTTAAAGACATGATATTATGATCATTAACTACATTAAGTTACTTAATAGGATATAAAGTATATATAAAGAATTATTTCGTCTACGGCCCTACCACCCTGAACGCGCCCGATCTCGTCTGATCTCCGAAGAATTATTTCATTTGAGTTGGGGAAAATTGGAGGGGGAGATGAACCATGAGAGACTGTGGACTCTGAGAAACAAACTGAGGGTTTTGGAGGGGAGGGGTGTGGGAGATTGGGTGAGCCTGGTGGTGGTATTATGGAGGGCATGTATTGCATGGAGCACTGGGTGTGGTGCATGGACAATGAATTCTGGAACACTGAAAATAAAAAAATCAATAAATAAAAATTAAAAAAATAAGTATATACATGGAAGTAAAGAAAATATGATAATTTCAATGGTTTATGTCAAAGTAAGAGAAGTTAGTTACTTTTTTGTTGTTTCTTATTTTTCAAATTTCAGAAATGAAATTATACTGCTTATAAAGCCAGAAAAACCAAACAATTATTGTTATTATTTTAGGGCTTACAATAAATTGCTTGTACCTCTAGCACTTTCAAGGCAGCCATTCATAAGTTATTAATAGTACACAATAAAAATGTTCTCATTTATTTGTGAAACAAGGCAATAATTTGTGGGATTGGTTTGCATGTCTGCAAATACCTGAAAGTTGCAGAATTTATAAATGATTTAATTATCCAGACTCTGGGGCCAAGGTAGACTAATTCTAAACTAGTCTGCATTTTCTGAATCATCAAAAGTATGTGTGGCTGGACAACCTAGAAGAAATAGATAAATTCCCAGACAGACAAAATCTTCCAAGACCAAACCATGTAGACACAGAAAATATGATTAGACCAATTAGTAGAAAAGGGGTTGGATCAGTAATCAAAAGCCTCCCAAAAAACAAAAGTCCAGAACCAGATGTCTTCAGTGGTGAATTCTACCAAACATACAAAAATGCTTCTCAAATTCTTCCAAAAACAGAAGAGGAAAGAATACTTCCAAACTCATTTTATAAGGCCAACATTACCCTGTTACTAAAACCAGACAAGAACCATAAGAAAAAAATTACAGGTGGGGACGCCTGGGTGGCTCAGTTGGTTAAGCGGCTGCCTTTGGCTCAGGTCATGATCCCAGCGTCCTGGGATCGAGTCCCGCATCGGGCTCCTTGCTCGGCAGGGAGCCTGCTTCTCCCTCTGCCTTACTCACTCTCTCTCCTTCTCTCTCTGACAAATAAATGAATAAAATCTTAAAAAAAAAAATTACAGGTAATATCCCTGATGAATAGAGATGCAAAAATTCTCAATAAAATATTAGCAAACTCCATTCAATGATACATTAAAAGAATCATAAACCATGATCAAGTAGGATTTGTTCCAAGAAGCCAAGAATGCTTTAATATCTGCAACATGATACACCACACTAACAAAATAAAGGATAAAAATTATATGATCACTTCAATAGATACAGAAAAAGCATCTGACAAACTTTAATATGCATTTATGATTAAAAATTCTCAACAAAATTAGTATACAGGGAACATACCTCAACATAATAAAGACCATATATGAAAAACCCACAGCTAACATCATACTTGATGGTTAAAAAGTTGAAAGTTTTTCAGGAACAAGATAAGGATGCCTATTTTTTCCAATATAGTATTTGGAGTTCTAGCTAGCAATTAGGCAAGAAAAAGAAATAAAGGTCAACCAAACTGAAAAGGAAGAAATAAAACTATCTCTATTTGTAAATGACAAAATATTAAATAGTGAAAACCCTAAAGATTCCATTAAAACTGTTAGAACTAAAGAATGAATTCAGTAAAGTTGTAGGATACAAAATTAGTATACAAAAATCAGTTGTGTTTATATACACTAATAATGGGCTCTCAGAAAGATAAACTAAGAAAACAATCCCATTTATAATTACACCCAAAAGAATAAAATGCCTAGGAATAAAATTAACCAAGGTGGTGAAAGATCTGTACACTGAAATCTATAAGACAATGATTAAAGGAACTGAAGAAGGCTCAAATAAATAGAAAGATAATCCAGGCTCAGAGACTGGAAGAATACTGTCAAAATAACCATACTATCCAAGGTACCTACAGAATTAGTGCAAATCCTTTTCACAGAACTGGAACAAATCATCCTAAAATTTGTGTGGAAGCACAAAAGAACCCAAAGAGCCAAAAGAATCTTGAGAAAGAAAAACAAAGCTGGAGGCATCACACTCCCATGTTTCCAGCCCTATTACAAAGATGTAATAACCAAAACAGTATGGTGCTGTCACAAAGATAGACACATAGATCATTGAAACCAAATAGAGAGCCCAGAAATAAACCCACACATACATGGGTCAGTTAATTTATAACAAAGGAACCAAGCACATATGGGGAAAGGAAAATATCTTCAGTAAACAGTGTTGGGTTAGAGTGAACAACTACATGCAAAAGAATGAAACTACAATGTGTATTCCACATCATACACAAAAATTAACTCAAAATGAATTAAGGACCTGGATGTAAGACCTGAAACCATAAAACTCCTAAAAGAAAACTTGGGAAACAAGCTCCTTGACATCAAGTCTTGGTGATATTTTTTGGATCTGACTCCAAAAGCAAAGGAACAAAAGCAAAAACAAGTAAGTGGAATTATATCAAACTTAAAATCTTCTGTATGGCAAGGAAAATCATCATCAACAAAACAGAAAAGCAATCTATTGAATGTGAGAAGATATTTGCAAATGATA
This sequence comes from Mellivora capensis, assembly GCA_004024625.1. NCBI lineage: Eukaryota > Metazoa > Chordata > Mammalia > Carnivora > Mustelidae > Mellivora > Mellivora capensis. The sequence continues at coordinate 15,423 of PISX010017365.1, read as the reverse complement.
CATCAAAAACACATAAAGAATTCATAAACTCAATAGCAATAAAACACATAACCCAATTAAAAAATGGTTGGAGAATCTGAATAAAGATTTTTCCCAAAAAGGCATACATATGGCCAATAGGCACATGAAAAGATGCTCAATATCACTAACCATAAGAGAAATGCATACCAAAACCACAATGGGATATTACCTCATACCTGCTAGCATGGCTATCAAAAAGACAAGACATAACAAGCATTGTCAAGGATGGGGAGAAAAGTAAACTTTTGGTGCGCTGTTGGTAGCAGTGTACACTGGTGCAGCCTTTATAGAAAACAGTGTGGAATTTCCTTTAATAATTAAAAATAGAACTACTGTATGTACCATTAATGCATTTCAGAGTATCTGCAGAAAACAAAAACACTAATTTATAAACATACATGCAACTCCATGTTCATTGCAGCATCATTTTCAACAGCCAAGGTATGTAAACAACCTAAGTGTCTATTGATAGATGAATGGATAAAGATGTGGTGTGTGTACACATACACACACACACACACAAATGGAATACGACTCAGCCATAAAAAATCTTACCACTAGTGACAACATAAAGACCTTGAAGGCATTATGCTAAATGAAATAAGTCTGACAAAGAAAGACAAATGCTGTTGATCTCACTTACATGTGCAATTTATACAACAACAACAACAACTAGCACCCAAGCTTATAGATATGGAGGACAGATTGGTGACTGCCAGAGGTGAGGGGTTAGGGATAAAGGGAGTCAAAGGGCACAAACACCCAGTTATAAAATAATTAAATCATGAGGACGGAATATACAGCATAGTAGCTACAGCTGATAATTCTATATTGCAAATTTGAAAGTTGCAAAGAGAGTAGATCTAAAATCTCTCATTACAAAAAAAAAATTTTGTAACTATGGATGTTAACTAGACTTATTGTGATCATTTTACAACATATACAAGTATTGAATAACTATGCTGCATACCTAAAACTTATAAAATGTTATATGTCAATTATACCTCAATTTAAAAAAAGAAAATTTAAAAAAAAATTGCATGGACCTTAGTTGGATCCTGATTCAATTAAGATAGCCATGAATGAAATTTTGAGACAATTATGAAATATGGCCTTACCCTGGGTAACGTGTGATGTTTAGGAATTATTATTTTGTTAAACATGAAAGTGGCATTTTAGTAGTTTGTTCACTTAAGGACTGACTTTTGAAAAATTTATAGATGATATTATGTGATGTAAGTGGAAGATGAAACATGATTGACAGAATGTTGATTTTGGTATGTCAGTATGTGGAATTCATTCTATACTCACTTGACTTCTATGAATGATTAATATTTTCTATAATAAAACTTTTAAAGGAAAGCTTACTAATGAATTTAATGAAAAATTTTAAAAAATTTTTTTAAAGTAATGTTCCTAAACTATTTTATCTTATCAATACTTTAAAAAAATTTTTTAAATTTTTCATTGTTATAGTCATATTTTATCCATTCATCATATTTAAACTTATTTTTTGTATACATATAGGTTCTTTTATTTTTAAAATTTTGGGACACAATTTCTTCTAATAAATCAAAATATACCCTAAATCTAGCACATGGCTTTGTTCCAGCCTGGTTACATTCTCTCCTCTTTTTTCTTTTTCTTTTTCCAACCAACTTATCAATTCCTTTCTTAGGATCCTCTTAAAGTTTCATCTTATATTCATATTCCATCCATTCATCATGTTTACCCTTATTTTTTGAATATATATATAAAATTTTCTCTCTTTAAAATTTTGGGAGGTAGTTTCTTCTAAGAGACCAGAATATACCCAAAATCAAGTGGGTAGCTCTGTTCTATTCACCAGTCAGTCAGATATATATATATATATTTTTTTTTCATTTATTTATTTATTTATTTTTCCCTTTTCTTCTCCCCCCCCACCCCAGTTTCAGTTTTCTTCTGATTTGGTTAGCGTATATATTTCTGGGGTCTTTGTGACCCTTTTAGTATTTTATTCTCTCATTCATATATTCTTATCTGGATAAAATAACAAGGCAGAAAAACTCACCACAAAAAAGAAAAAAGAACAAGAGGCAGTACCATGACTAGTGTCATATTCAATATGGACATTGGTAATATGTCAGAATGAGAGTTCAGAATGAGGATTATCAAAGTGCTAGCTGGGCTTGAAAAAAGCATGGGAGATACTAGAGAATCCTTTTCTGGAGAAATAAAAGAACTAAAATCTAACCAAGTTGAAATTTAAAAAGCTATTAATGAGGTGCAATAAAAAATGGAGGCTCTTACTGCTAGGATAAATGAGGCAGAAGAGAGAATTAGTGATATAGAAGACAAAATGATGGAGAATAAAGCAGCTGAGCAAAAGAGAGACAAAAAACTACTGGGCCACGAGGGGAGAATTCAAGAGATAAGTGATACCATAAGACAAAACAATTTGAATAATTGAGATCCCAGGAGAAGAAGAAGGAGAGAGAGAGGGGCGGAAGGTATACTGGAGCAAATTATAGCAGAGAATTTCCCTAATATGGCAAAGGAAAGAAGCATCAAAATCCAGGAGGCACAGAGAACTCCTTTCAAAGTCCATAAAATAGGTTCACACCCCATCATCTAATAATAAAACTTACAAGTCTTAGTGACAAAGAGAAAATCCTGAATGCAGCTAGGGACAAGAGGTCTGTAAAATACAATGGTAGAAATATTAGATTGGCAGCAGACCTATCCACAGAGACCTGGCAGGTGAAAAAGGACTGGCACAATATATTCTGAGCACCAAACAAGAAAAATATGCAGCCAAGAATAGCCAGCTAGCTAGACAGCCACCTAGGCTGTCATCGAAAATAGGAGAGAAAAAAGCTTCCAGGACAAACAAAAATTAAAAGAATCTGCAAACACCAAATCAACCCTACAGGAAATACTGAAAGGGGTCCTCTAAGCAAAGAGAGAACCTAAATGTAACAAACCAGAAAGAAACAGAGACAATATACAGTAACAATCACCTTACAGGCAATACAATGGCACTAAATTCATATCTTTCAGTAGTTATCCTGAATGTGAAGGGGCTAAATGCCCCAGTCAAAAGACACAGGGTATCAGAATAGATAAAAAATCAAGACCTATTCATATGTTGTCTATAAGAAACTCATTTTAGGCCCAAAGACACGTCCAGTTTTAAAGTTTGGGGGTGGAAAACAATTTAACATGCAAATGGACATCAGAAGAAAGCTGGGGTGGCAATACTTATATCAGATCAATTAGATTTTAAGCCAAAGACTATAATAAGAGATGAGGAAGGACACTATATCATACTCAAAGGGTCTGTCCAATAAGAAGATCTAACAATTTTAAATATCTATGCCCCTAACATGGGAGCAGACAATTATATAAACTAATTAATAACAAATTCAAAGAAACACATCAACAATAATACAATAATAGTAGAGGACTTTAACTCCCCCCCTCACTGAAATGGACAGATCATCCAAGCAAAAGATCAACAAGGAAATAAAGGCTTTAAATGACACACTGGACTAGATGGACATCACAGATATAGTCAGAACATTTCATCCTAAAGCAACAGAATACACGTTCTTCTCTAGTGCACATGGAACATTTTCCAGAATATATCACATCCTGGGTCACAAATCAGGTCTCAACCGGTACCAAAAGATTGGGATCATTCCCTGCATATTTTTAGGCCACAATGCTCTGAAACTAGAACTCCATCACAAGAAAAAAGTTGGAAAGAACTCAAATTCATGGAGGCTAAAGAGCATCCTACTAAAGAATGAATGCATCAACCAGGAAATTAAAGAAGAATTGAAAAAAATTAATGGAAACAAATGAAAATGAAAACATAACCATTCAAAATCTTTGGGACACAGCAAAGACAGTCCTGAGTGGAAAATATATAGCAATATAAGCCTTTCTCAAGAAACAAGAAAGGTCTCAAGTACACAACCTAACCCTACACCAAAAGGAGCTGGGGAAAGAACAGCAATGAAAGCCTAAACTAACCAGGAGAAGAGGAAATCGTAAAGATGAGAGCAGAAATCAATGAAATAGAAACCAAAAGAACAGTAGGACAAATCAATGAAACTAGCAACTGGTTCTTTGAAAGAATTAACAAGATTGATAAATCTCTAGCCAGACTTATCAAAAAGAAAAGAGAAAGGACCCAAATACAGAAAATCATGAATGAAAGAGGAGAGATCACAAACACCAAAGAAATATGAACAATTAGAAGAACATATTATGAGCAACTATATCCCAACAAATTTGACAACCTGGAAGAAATAGATGCATTCCTAGAGACATATAAACTACCAAAACTGAACCAGAAAGAAATGGAAAATCTGAACAGACCCATAACAAGTAAGGAGATTGAAGCAGTCATCAAAAATCTCCCAACAAACAAGAGCCCAGAGCCAGATGGCTTTCCAGGGAAATTCTACGAAACATTTAAAGAAGAATTAATAGCTATTCTCATGAAACTGTTCCAAAAAATAGAAAGGGAAGGAAAACTTCCAAACTCATTTTATGAGGCCAGCATTACCTTGATCCCAAAACCAGACAAAGACCCCATCAAAAAGGAGAATTACAGGCCAATATCCTTGATGAACACGGATGCAAAAATTCTCACCAAAATACTAGCCAATAAGATCCAACAGTACATTAAAGGGATTATTCACCACGATCAAGAGGATTTATTCCTGGGCTTCAAGGTGGTTCAACATCTGCAAATCAATCAATGTGATACATTAGTAAAACAAAGAACAAGAACCATATGATACTCTCAATAGGTGCCAAAAAAGCATTTCACATAGTACAACATCCTTTCTTGATCAAAACTCTTCACAGTGTAGGGACAGAGAGTACATACCTCTATATCATCAAAGCCATCTATGAAAAACCCACGGCAAATATCATTCTCAATGGGCAAAAACTGAGCTTTTCCCCTAAAGTCAGGAACATGGCAGGAATGCCCACTATCACCACTGCTATTCAACATAGTATTAGAAGTCCTGGCCTCAGGAATCAGACAACAAAATGAAATAAAAGGCATCTAAATAGGCAAAAAAGAAGTCAAATTTTCACTCTTTGGAATTGATATGATACTTTATGTGGAAAACCCAAAAGACTCCACTCCAAAAATGCTAGAACTCATACAGGAATTCAGTAAAGTGTTAGAATATAAAATCAATGCACAGAAATCAGCTGCATTTCTATACACCAACAATAAGAGAGAGAAAGAGATATTAGGGAGTTGACCCCATTTACAGCTGCACCCAAAACCATAAGAAACCCAGGAATAAACCTAACCAAAGAGGCAAAGAATCTGTACTCTGAAAATTATAAAGTACTCATGAAAGAAATTGAGGAAGACACAAAGAAATGGAAAAATGTTCCATCCTCATGGATTGGAAGAACAATATTGTGAAAATGTCTATGCTACCTAAAGCAACCTATACATTTAATGCAATCTCTATCAAAATTCCATCAATTGTTTTCAAAGAAATGGAAAAAATAACCCCCAAATTTATATGGAACCAGAAAAGACCCTGAATAGCCAGAGGAATGTTGAAAAAGAAAACCAAAGTTGGCGACATCACAATTCCAGATTTTCAGCTCTATTACAAAGCTGTCATCATCAAGGAAGTATAGTACTGGCACAAAAACAGACACACAGATCAATGGAACAGAATAGAGAACCCAGAAATGTACCCTCAACTCTATGGTTATATCATCTTTGACAAAGCAGGAAAGAATGTCCAGTGGAAAAAAGACAGTCTCTTCAACAAATGGTGCTGGGAAAATTGGAGAGCCACATGCAGAAGAATGAAGCTGGACCAGTTCCTTATACCACACACAAAAATAGACTCAAAATGGATGAAAGACCTCAATGTGAGACAGGAATCCATCAAAATCCTGGAGGAGAATACAGGCAGCAACCTCTTTGACCTTAGCCACAGCAACTTCTTCCTAGAAACATCACCAAAGGCAAGGGAATCAAGGGCAAAAAATGAAGTCCTGTTGGGACTTCATCAAGATCAAAAGCTTTTGCACAGCAAAGGAAACAGTCAACAAAACCAAAAGACAACTGACAGAATGGGAGAAGATATTTGCAAATGACATATCAGATAAAGGGCTAGTATTCAAAATCTATAAAGAATTTATCAAACTAACACCCAAAGAACAAATAATCCAATCAAGAAATGTGCAGAAGACATGAACAGACATTTCTGCAAAGAAGACATCCAGATGGCCAACAGACACATGAAAAACTGCTCCACATCACTCGACATCAGGGAAATACAAATCAAAACCACAGTGAGATATCACCTCACACCAGTCAGAATGGCTAAAATTAACAAGTCAGGAAATGACAGATGATGGCGAGGATGCGGAGAAAGGGGAACCCTCCTATACTGCTGGTCGGAATGCAAGCTGGTGCAGCCACTCTGGAAAACAGCACAGAGGTTCCTCAAAAAGTTGAAAATAGAGCTACCCTATGACCCAGCAATCACAGTACTGGTATTTACCCTAAAGATACAAATGTAGTGATCTGAAGGGGCACGTGCACCCGAATGTTTATAGCAGCAATGTCTACAATAGCCAAACTATGGAAAGAACCTAGATGTCCATTAACAGATGAATGGATAAAGAAGAGGTGGTATATATATACAATGGAATACTATGCAGCCATCAAAAGAAATGAAATCTTGTCATTTGCAACGATGTGTATGGAACTAGTGGGTGTTATCCTGAGTGAAATAAGTCAACCAGAGAAAGATACTTCTCATATGATCTCTTTGATATGAGGAATTTGAGAGGCAGGGTGGGGATTGTGGGGCGTAGGGAAGGGAAAAATGAAACAAAATGGGATGGGGAGGGAGACAAACCATAAGAGACTCTTAATCTCAGGAAACAAACTGAGGCTTGCTGGGGTGGGTGGGGGGGTAAGAATAGGGTGGTTGGGTTATGGACATTGGGGAGGGTATGTGCTGTGGTGAGTGCTGTGAAATATGTAAGACTGATGATTCATAGACCTGTATCCCTGGGGCAAATAATATATTATATGTTAATAAAAATAATTAATTTTAAAAAGTAAAAACAATCAGTACATGTAGACATTTAATATTTGATAAAGGTGATCTATCAAAACATTTTAGAAGATAGACATTTTCAAAACAAATACTGGGAAAAGTAACTATTTGGAAAATTAAGATTGAATCCATATTTCACCACATGTGTCAGGATAAACTCCAAGTGGATCAGAGATTTAACTCTAAAAGATCAATCCATACAAGTAGTTTGAGAAAACATGGGTGAGTCAATCTATTACCAGGGAGTGGGGGACAATCCAGAAACAATAAAGGAAAATAGTTTTAAACTCCAATATATTCAAACTTAAAATATTTTGCATAGCAAAGAACATCATAATAGATTGAAAAAGAAAACTGCCTAAATGGGAGTAAATATTTCTACTTATATTACAAAACGGTATTAATCTCCCTAACTATAAAGAGCTCTTGAAAGTCTAGAGGAAAGGGACCAGAAATCTATAAGAATGTTAGACAAAAAACAAGAACAAACACATCAGAGAAAAATAAATGTAAACAGCAACTAAATGCACAAAAAGATCCATGAATCTCATTCACATGAGAAATACACATAAAATTTCACTGATTTAGGGGCACCTGGGTGGCTCAGTGGGTTAAAGCCTCTGCCTTCTGCTCAGGTCATGATCTCAGGGTCCTGGGATGGAGCCCCGCATCGGGCTCTCTGCTCAGCAGGAAGCCTGCTCTCCGCTCCCCCCCGCCCGCCCCCCGCGCCTGCCTCTCTGCCTACTTGTGATCTCTGTCTGTCAAATAAATACGATCTTTAAAAAAAAATTTCACAGATTTAAAGTTTCTTATAGGGCAAAAAATCCAGAACTTTGAAAATACATACTGTTGGTAAGGGCACAGACAGGCATACACTGCTGTTGCAAAAATAGTACAACTCCATATGATTAGGGATTTGGCAATACCTAACAACCTTTTGCATGAAGAGCAATCCTACTTTTAGACTGTACCAGGAAGATACACTACCATAAAAAAAATAATATATGCATAATTATTTATAATGGCACTATTTGTAATATCAAAATATTACAAACAACTCAAACACCTACTAAAATAAGGGACTGGTTAAATAAACTATAGTTACTTTCACAAAATGATGTACCATGTAGCTGTAAAAACAAAATGAATAATATCTCTATGTGCCAAGAACACTTTATAGTGTTCTTGCTGAAAAAAGCAAAATTCAGAACAATGTAGATAAGAATGCTTGCTTTGTGCTAGAAAGGAAGGGGTTAGAGAGGCAGATAGAGAGATGATGAGTCATAGAGAGAGATCTGCTCATTTGTTTATCATTTTCTAAATGAGACACTAGAAAAATAAATCAGAAACTAAGAAAATAGGCTATCCATGTGGGAAATAGAGTAGAAGGAGTAGGAATAGAGACACTACTCTGAGGATTCTATTTTATACAGTCTCCCCTTTGAGTCACATACATGCTTTACTGTGGTATAAGACCTAAATTCAGTATTGATATGATGTGCTGCCTTAACATCTCATAAAATCAGTCCCCCCCCCCCCGCGACCCCCCGCGCCCCACCACTGGGATATAAGAGTCTTTAGCCACACAACCCTCTTTTTCAAAAGGACCAGGCAATGTTCTTCTTCACCTCTGAGCACAGAGTTTCAGTTTTCTGCCAGCCCACGGAATTATTTGAATGAGCCAATCACATCCTCCCACAGGAGCCAATGACATCAACTGGGAGGAGCCAATCACATTTTTTTGCAGGAACCAGGGGGCAGCCCATCCTCTTGATACTACAAAAGCCACAGCTCCTTGCAGTTCACGCTGTTCTTGAATACAACCCTTGTGTGACCCTGCACAAAGTATGTGTCCTTCTCCCCCATGCTGCGAACATAAGTAACTAATAAGCTGCCATCTAGCTTATCCGCCCAGTGTCAGGTATTACATGTCTGGTTATTGCCCTCATCCTAGGCCAAGAATCTCTCCCTCATCAATGGGGTGAATAGGAAGCAGTTAAAACATTTACATAATAAAAAACAAAACTTAACTTAAAAAAAATTCAAACCAAAAAACAAACTGAAACCAAATATAAGATATATTCTTATATCAGAAAAAGAATTATTTCAGCACTTTGAAAAATGCCATTGGTATTCTGATTGGGATGGCATTGAAAGTATAGATTGCTCTGGGCAGCATAGACATCTTGACGATGTTTATTCTTCCGATCCATGAGCATGGAATGTTTTTCCATCTTTTTGTGTCTTTTTCAACTTCCTTCATAAGGGTTCTGTAGTTTCTAGAGTACAGATCCTTCACCTCTTTGGTTAGGTTTATTCCAAGGTGTCTTAAGGTTTTTGGTGCTATAGTAAATGGAATCAATTTCCTAATTTCTCTTTCTACAGTTTCATTCTTAGTGCATAGGAAATCTACTGATTTCTGCGCATTGATTTTGTATCCTGCCACATTACTGAACTGCTGTATGAGTTCTAATTATTTGGGAGTGGAATCTTTTGGGTTTTTGACAAAGTATCAGGTCATCTGTGATGAGAAAGAGTATGACTTTTTCTTTGCCAATTTGAATACCTCTTATTTATTTTTGTTGTCTGATTTCTGTTGCTATGACTTCTAGTACTATGTTGAACAATGGAGGTGAGAGTGGGCATCCTTGTCATGTTCCTGATCTCAATAGGAAGGCTGTCAGCTTTTCCCCATTGAGAATGATATTTGCTGTGGGCTTTTCATAGATGGTTTTTATCAAATTGAGGAATGTTCCCTCTATACCTAAACTCAGAAGAGTTTTAATCAGGGAAGGATGCTGTATTTTGTCAAATGCTTTTTCTGCATCAGTTGTGAGCACCATGTGGTTCTTCTCTCTTATGTATGTTTCTATGACATTGATTTGCAGATGTTGAACTACCCTTGCATCCCAGGGATAAATTCCACCTGGTCCTGATGGATAATCCTTTTAATGTACTGTTAGATCCTATTAGCTAGATCTTACTGAGAATTTTGGCATCCATATTCATCAGGGGTATTGGTCTGTAATTTTCCTTTTTTAAAGGGTCTTTGCCTGATTTGGGGATCAAGGTAATGCTGGCCTCATAGAATGAGTATAGAAGTTTTCCTTCTGTTTCTATTTTTTGAAACAGCTTCAGGAGAATATTATTTCTTCTTTGAATGTTTGGTAGAATTCTCCCGGGAATCCATCAGGCCCTGGACTCTTGGTTCTTGGGAGGTTTTTGATCATTGCTTCAATCTCATTACTGGTTATTGGTCTATTCAAGTTGTCAATTTCTTCCTGTTCCAGTCTTGGTAGTTTATAGGTTTCCGGGAAGGCATCCTTTTCTTCCAGGTTGCTTAATTTATTGGCACATAGTTGTTGATAATAATTTCAAGTAATTGTTTCTATTCCCTTGGTGTTAGCCATGATCTCTCCCATTTCACTCATAATTTTATTAATTTGGGTCCTTTCTCTTTCCTTTTGGATAAGTTCAGCCAGTGGTTTATTGATCTTATTGTTTCAAAGAACCAGCTTCTAGTTTTGTTGATCTAATTCTAATTCTAATTTTCTAATTAGAATTCTAATTCTAATTCTAAGTTTCTAATTCACCAATATCTGCTCTAATCTTAATTATTTCTCTTCTTATGCATGGCTTAGGCCTTATTTGTTGTTCAGTTCTTTATAGTGTAAAGTTAATTTGTGTATTCAGGATTTTTCTGGGGTTTTTTTGAGTGAGGCTTGGGTAGCTATGTATTTCACCCTTAGGACCACCTTTGCAGTATCCCATAGGTTTTGGACTGATGTGTTTTCATTTTCATTGGTTTCCATGAATTGTTTAAGTTCTTCTTTGATTTTCTGGTTGACCCAAACATTCTTAAGCAGGATGGTCTTTAGCTTCCAAGTGTTTGAACCAGAAAAGACTCTGAATTGCCATGGAAACATTGAAAAAGAAAAACAAAGCTAGGGGCATCACATTGTCTGATTTCAAGCTATATTACAAAGCTGTGATAACTAAGACAGCATGGTACTGGCACAAAAAACAGACACATAGATCAATGGAACAGAATAGAGAGCCAGATATGGACCCTCTATGGTCAACTAGCCTTTGACAAAGCAGGAAAAAATATTCAATGGAAAAAACATGGTGTCTTCAATAAATAGTGCTGGGAAAATTGGACAGCTATATAGAGAAGAATGAAATGCAATCATTCGCTTACATCATATATAAGGATAAACTCTAAATGGATGAAAGGCCTCAATGTGGGACAGAGATCCATCAAGATTCTAGATAACATAGGCAGTAACCTTTTTGACATCAGCCACAGCAACTTCTTTCAAGACACATCTCCAAAGGCAAGGGAGACAAAAGTGAAAATGAACTTTTGGGACTTCCTTCTGCACAGCAAACAAAACAATCAACAAAACAAAGAGACAACCCACAGAATAGGTGAAGATATTTGCAAATGACACTACAGATAAAGATTTGGCATCCAAGATCTATAAAGAACTTCTCAAACTCAACACCCAAAAAACAAGTCAAAAAATGGGCAGAAGACATGAACAGATACTTCTCCAAAGAAGACATACAAATGGCCAACAGACACATGAAAAAATGTTCATCATTGTTCTCCATCAGAGAAATCTAAATCAAAACCCATTGAGATACCACCTTACACCAGTTAGAATGGCAAAAATTGACGAGACAAGAAATAACCAATTTTGGAGAGGTTGCGGAGAAAGGGTAACCCTCTTACACTCTTTGTGGGAATGCAAGTTGGTGCAGCCACTTTGGGAAACAGTGTGAAGGTTCCTCAAAAAGTTAAAAATAGAGTTATCCTATGACCCAGCAATTGCACTACTGACCATTTGCCCCAAATGCAAATTGCACTATTGACCATTTACCCCAAATACAAATGTAGGGAAAAGAAGGGCCACATGGACCTCAATGTTCATAGCAGCAATGTCCACGACAGCCAAACTGTGGAAAGAGCCAAGATGCCCTACAACAGATGAATGGATAAAGAAAATGTGGTCCATAAACACAATGGAATATTACGCAGCCATCATAAAAGATGAATACCCAACTTCTGCATCAACATGGACAGAACTGGAGGAGATTATGATAAATAAAATAAGTCAAGCAGGTAAAGTCAATTATCATATGGTTTCACTTGTTTGTGGAACATAAGGAATAGCATGGAGGACATTAGGAGAAGGAAGGGCAAAATGAAGGAGGGATGGAAATCAGAGAGGGAGATGAATCGTAAGAGACTATGGATTACAAGAAACAAACTGAGGGTTTTAGAGGGGAGGGGATGGGGGATGGGTGAGCCGGGTGATGGGTATTAAGCACAAAAGGATCACCCATGCCTCTGAGAACATTGAACTATGCACCCTTGAAGAAAGCTTTGGCTCCGTCATCACAAGCAATCTTCATCCAGCAGTCAGGTGTGCCTCATATATGATGTCACTTCCTTTGCACCCTGACTGCACCATCACAAGGCCACAAACAGCATCAAATGGAGAGGAAGTCAACCCAGCAACCTCTGCGATGATGGTGCAATCATACCACTGATGAAGATGGGAGTATCCTTGGGAGCTGGAAGCATTCCCTTTGCAGTGTCATAGATCTGGAAGTAGGCAGCTTGGTAGCTGAAGGATTAGGCAACTTAAAGTTGGTTTAGGTCTTTAATTCCACCAGATTTGCAGACTTGTAGTCACAGAGGCCTCTGAATTCCCTTTTAGCCCCAGCTTTGCCCACATCCACTGCTAGCCTGGTCAGGCAAAATCAAGAGGACATGCAAAACCACAAAGATGTGGCCCCACTTGATGCCAGATTCCCTGTAAAGTAGTGCCAAAACTGGGTTCTATTGTCCACACCACCCAGGAAAATCTGCTTGTACTTATCTCTGAAGGCAACGTTGAGAGCCTGAGCATGGAAGTATCTGTTGACATTGGCCAGGTTTTTTCCTTTGAATAACATGAGTTATGGGAATGCATGTTGCCAATGGCTACCTGTGGGGGAGGTGTCAGTCCCTGAGAGGCTAGGACAAAGTTCTCAGATGAGGGAAAGAGGAGAGTAGATACCGTTTTATCTAGGGCCACTCTCAGAGGTTCAGCAAAATTTGATGAAGCAATAAACAGTAGACACGAGATGTGTGGACAAATGCTTGTGGCTGTGCCATCTGCTGTTTTATCACTCTGGCCAATGCGCTCTAAGCGATGGTTCCTTCTATTGCCCAATGGACACAATGGCACCTCCTTTCCTGTGTTCACGGTGAGAATCAAGTTAAGGAAGCTGATGTACATGAAATATTTAGTATGGTTCCTGGCACAAAGTGAAGTGTTTAAGAAACGTGATAAAACCTATTACCAACTCAAGGGTTCAAAACATTTTTTTTAATGATTATTGAAATTCATGTCTATGAGTGAGGATTCTGTGATCACAAGGACTGCTATTTCTCCCTTATTGGAGGGACATGCCTGACTGTGATAATTCTAACACCAGGGGCATATTTTGTGAAGGAATTATCCCGATAACTAGTCTTATCCTTGATTATGTAACTCAGTCTTATCCTTGATTATGTAACTAATTATTCTTGGCAACCTGCTCTGAAACAGGCAAGTTTACTAGTTAAATTCCTTTACTAGTTAATACAACCAAGTGTGCTGGATATAAGCAGACTGGAGGCAACAAAGATAAATCAGATATAGACTGACTTTAAAAAAAAAACTCACCCTCAAAAAGCCCTCCAAAAAACAAAAACAAAAACAAAGAACCCAACTCACCTGCCAGGAGGGGAGATAGGGCTGTCGGTATCCATCATAGCAAGATAGAAAGTGCTAAGTGCCTCAAGGTTACAAATAAAATACCATGAGAGTTACAAAGAAATCACATGTTGTCCCCACTTCAAAGCCGGGTTAGTTACAAATGAAGGGGAATGAGATTTTTTTTAAAGATTTTATTTATTTGACAGAGAGATCACAAACAGGGGGAGCAGTAGGCAGAGGCAGAAGCAGGCTCCCCGCTGAGCAGGGAGCCTGATGCGAGGCTCCATCCAGGACCCTGAGATCATGACCTGAGCTGAAGGCAGACGCTTAACTGACCAAGCCCTCCAGGCATCCCGGTGAACAAGATTTAAAGGAGGAATATTCTCATCAAACCACTATATTTGTAAGAAATAGACACTCATTTGGTTTAATAAGGCTGTCTTGAAATCCTTAATAATTTTTGAATGAGGAATCTCACACTTTCACTTTTCACTGCATTCTGCAAATTATGTACTTGGTCCTCGATGGGACCAGGAAAGTAGGTTGAGAACAGGACAGGGTTCAGGATCTATCAGAGCAGAGGTAGCAAAGCAGTTGCTCTTAGGGTCCTGGATTCCTCCACATCTGCTTACTATTCCTGCTACCAGCAGTAAATTATCTCACAATTTACTGCATTTACCTTTTGGATTTTGCCTAATGACAGCTTTTGCTTGCTGGTAATTCTCAAGGACCTACTGCCTCATGGCCTCTTCACTTGCCTTCTGCTAATTGTGCAGCTATTTCTTTAGCTTACATGAACCTGCGTAACAGGGACTGTGATAATTATATTCACTCCCTTAGCCCTTCCAACAGCCTTCTGAGGAAAATACTGCCATTACCTCTGTTTTACACATAAGGACCCCTGAATTCTTATACAATAATGGTAAAAGCCACACCATACCTAGGAACAAAGTGCTCTCAGAGCAAATATACATACTTGAGCAACTATAAATTTGGGAGTATATTTATGATTTCCAGGAGGAAGTAACAACTGAGCTGAGGCTTTAAAGATCAGAAGCTTTTTTTAAGCTAAGAAAGACAGGGGGTTAGTCCAGGCAAAGGAACAGGATTAGCAAAGGCATAGGGAAAGAGGATATATTTCTTTTGGACCAGAAATGTCTACTAGGGCTGAACCTAGAGGTTGCAGGAGCTAGTCTCTGAGGAAGGGATGGCATGGGTAAAGAAATTGGGAATATAACTTGAGGTCATGCACAGGAATTTGGATTATCTCACAGAGGACCATAGGTGTTAGATATTGGGGGGAAGAGTGGCATGAACAGTTGTTTTTAAAAGAAAACTTTGGGGACGCCTGGGTGGCTCAGTTGGTTAAGCGGCTGCCTTCGGCTCAGGTCATGATCCCAGCGTCCTGGGATCGAGTCCCACATCGGGCTCCTTGCTCGGCAGGGAGCCTGCTTCTCCCTCTGCCTGCCACTCTGTCTGCCTGTGCTCGCTTGCTCTCTCTCTCGCTCTGTCTCTGACAAATAAATAAATAAAATCTT
>PISX010017364.1:0-45011 GCA_004024625.1 Mellivora capensis | reverse complement strand
TTTTGTTGACTGTTTCCTTTGCTGTGCAAAAGCTTTTGATCTTGATGAAATCCCAATAGTTCATTTTTGCCCTTGCTTCCATTGCCTTTGGCGATGTTCCTAGGAAGATGTTGCTGTGGCTGAGGTCGAAGAGGTTGCTGCCTGCATTCTCCTCAAGGATTTTGATGGATTCCTTTCTCACATTGAGGTCCTTCATCCACTTTGAATCTATTTTCATGTGTGGTGTAAGGAAATGGTCCAATTTCATTTTTCTGCAAGTGGCTGTCCAATTTTCCCAACACCATTTATTGAAGAGGCTGTCTTTTTTCCATTGGACATTCTTCCCTGCTTTATCGAAGATTAGTTGACCATAGAGTTGAGGGTCTATTTCTGGGCTCTCTATTCTGTTCCACTGATCTATGTGTCTGTTTTGTGCCAGTACCATACAGTCTTGATGATAACAGCTTTGTAATAGAGCTTGAAGTCCGGAATCGTGATGCCACCAACTTTGGCTTTCTTTTTCAATATTCCTTTGGCTATTTGAGGTCCTTTCTGGTTCCATATAAATTTTAGGATTATTTGTTCCATTTCTTTGAAAAAAATGGGTGGGATTTTGATAGGGATTGCATTAATGTAAAATTCCTACGAGTTGAAGTGCTGGGTCTTATGTAGGCATATCTTTAAGGTCTCTGATCCACTTCCTAAATTGCTGGTTCACAGCACGTCATGTTAGTGTGACGCCCCATGGAAGGAACAATTTGTTACAGGCCCTGTGTTTTCCTGCCATGGCGTGCTGATTCTTAGCATGGCTTGCTTCTGCAGGGGGCCCTGCTCTTGGATTTAGAGGCTGCATCCAGCCCCTGGCTTGAGAATGGACAAAAAAGACTTCATTCTCACGAAATCCCCTATAGCAACTCTCCATAAAGTTGACTCTCTGACTGTTTTTTTTTTTTAAGTTAAAGAATTGCCTTAATTATTTTGCAAATTAAGACTATGTTGATTTTTTATATTTCTGAATCAAAAGCACCTTTGTCTTCACAGTAGGAGTTAGAGGACGCACAAGGAACTAGAACAGAATGCGATACTCACAGTAATTACCTGTTGGGCATTTCCCTTAAAGTGCTTTTTCATATCTTGTCATTCTTAGCACTGTTTCTAAAGAAGAACTTTATCTCAAGCAAAAAGGCACAAAAGGCAGAGCTTGGCATCCAGAGATGTAGCTCAGATTCTAAGGCCTAGTGAAGAACTCACAAAATTGTCTACAAAAAAGGTTTTATTTTGTTAAAATAGTTTTCCACCTCCATCGTCATAGGGTGCCCATGTCCACCAACCTCAAAAACACGCTGGGTATTAAGGCTTTTAAATCGCAATTTGATAGGTAAAAATTAGTGTTCATTGAAATTTGATTGGCATCTCATCCTACTGCAAAATAATAGTTTTAAAAAACTTATTTACCAAATAGGATTTCTGTATTAGTCATAGTTGTATCAACATTTTCATTATAATGAAAAATGTTGACTTAAATCATGGGGGTGGGGAGATAGGGTGGCTGGCTAAGTGCTGTAAATTATGTAAGACTGATGATTCACAGACCTGTACCCCTGAAGCAAACAATACATTATACGTTAATTTAAAAAATTAAAAAAAAATTAAAAAGTGGTAAAAGCTCCCAAAAGAATCATAGTTTAGACTTATTAGCGCACTTAGCCACATCTTTCTCTTCATGCCTCTAATAGCCTCTTTCTTCACTAACTCTAGGTTTTCTGACTTAGAACTCCCATATACAGTGTGTGTGTGTGTGTGGGGGGGTTATTTCCCGGAACTCTTTGTGTTTTGGAACTAATGAAAGGAATAGTTTCTCTTTAGGAAAACCAGCATTTCTATTTGTGTCTTCATTTTTCTACCGTACTCCACCCCCTTGTTAACCACCTCATTTCCCAATTAACCTAAGGATCCCTGATTCTGGGGGTGAAAGGCGAAACAAAGAGTTGTGCAGACAATATATAATACCCCCACGAGGGCGTCAGAATTTGACAGCCTTCAATAGGTTAATTTTTCAAAGCGGTAAACTGATATTTCTGTATAAAATGCACATCTGCAGGGTAAATGGTATTAAGTGTTGGTGAATTATGGTCCCAGCCTAGGGGTCACTTGAGCTTCGTTGCTACAAGCACCTTAATGCTTTTTTGAATGAAGTCTCCGCTAATTGCTTCCATATGATTCTCCCCTTGCCCCTCCTTCCAACCTCCATCACTGGCCCCACCCCCTCCCCAATTGTGCTTTGGCACACACAGGAATAATGAGCTATGAAATTGTACCATGTTGATTGGAGGCTGATGTTGGAACAGAACCTGCCATTTTCCCGGGAATTTGCTTTGACTCTTGAAGTTCAGACAGCTTTGGGGTCAAGTCCCAGAAGTCCTAAGTCCACCCCCCTGCTCCCGATTCCCCCATTCCTTTAAACCACTGGGAGTGCACACTTAGACTGTGAAGGGGAAGGCAGACCATTAATTAGCTTGACTGTTATGCTGTCTGGTGGAAGCGGGATCTGAGGGCATTTTAAAGGGTGTGTTGGCATGTTGATGGGAAGGAGGGAGGCGAGAGGGGTTGTAAGTATTTCCAAAATTTGCCACCGAAGGATTCCCTGTGCGAGCCAAGCTGGACCGAGGTTAGCCTTCTGAGGTTAGCCTCCTCCCACCCAGATCCCCATGCAAAGTCTGAACCTGGGCACGCTGGAAGGAGCAACGAGACGCAACTCCCGCGGGCCTCTTGGATGGAGGTTACATTTTAAAATATTGTCGATTTAGCTAAAAGAGGACCAGCGGGAGACCTGGCAACAGGCACATATGAAGAAGCAGCCCTGCATTGATCAGGCAGCTCTAGCGCACCCTGCACTTTCTTAAGGGGGGATGCGTGGGCTCTAACTCCCCTGGCTCCGGTGGGAGATGCCCAATGAACAGGCCCACTTCTACCAGGAAGAAAAGAAGGCTCCTTGCATCAAGCCGCTTGCCCAAGATTACAGCTCAGATCTTAGAGACGGAGGATTTGGATCCACCCTGGGGAGCGCTGGACTTCAAAGCCTGTGCTCCCCGCAGCTTCAGTTAGTGGTACATGGGTGTGTGCGCTCTGGAGCTGAGTAACCCAGAAACACGCAGTTTTCATGTCTGGAAAATGAGCACGGTCTTTCTATATACCTTACATAGCTATTGTGAGATAAGATAGGGTCAGCTAAGAATGAATGCACGGCTGTGAACACGGTGCACCTACTGAGCCCTCGGAAGATGTTAACTGAGGGCACCTGGCTGGCTCAGTGGATTAAGTCTGACTCTTGGCTTCAGGTCAGGTCCTGATCTCTCAAGTAGTGAGATCGCTCGAGTCCCACCTCTGGCTCCACACTCAACAGGGAGCCTGCTTGGATTCTGTTTGCGCCTCCCCCACTCTCTCAAATAAATAAATCTTAAAAAAAAAAAAAAGAAAGAAAGAAAATGTTAGTTGTTATTCATCCTGCTTTTTGTTGTTATTAGTATTTCTGTTTTCTCCTAGGATCCACCAATCACTGCTGCCTTGATATTCAAGGCCTAGAACTCCTCATGCCAAGCTATCCTTGACTTTAAGCCCAGCTTCGTTTCCTGATCAGTCCAGCCTGAAGTGACTTTGGCTTTTCTCAAATTCCTCTAGTGCTACCTGTCCTATTCTCCTGGTAGTAGGAGGAGGGGCACGCACTGCCCCTTCCCTTTAATTGCATTATTGAACTAGTATTTTCATTTTATAGCTATTTAATGCCCCTCCATGTATATGGCTTATTCTCCCTCAACTAAACTATGGGGGTCCCTGTAAGGTAGGTAGGGGTCTCACATTTCTTTGAGTTTCTTAGTGCACCTGGTTTGAAGGCACGCAGACATTGCTGGTCTGAGAAAGTTTGAGAATTCTATCATATAACATTTTAATAAAGAGGATAAACTCTCATTTTAGAGATCCTTTAAGAAATTTGGTAGAATTTGTTTTAATTCCCCATATTTCCAGTTTGGTCTGTAGTCTGAACCTGGCTGGGCCACTCAGAAGTACCTGCAGGTCTCATGGCCACCATGACTGATGCTGGCCATCTGGGTGTGAACCAGTAATTGGAATTCGCTTTTGAGACCATTAGACGTCGTTGGGCAGAAAACAAAAACAAAAATAAAAACACTTAAGTAGGAAAAACAGTTCAAAAAAATGTTTTGACCAAAGTTTTATTCGTATTTAAAGGTTCTATTCTTCCCACTCTGGAACTGAGCTTGTAACCACGTAAATGGTGACATTTATGTATCTTTACCCAGCAAAAACTCCTGCTGAATGTGTTTATCATCAGGGTTCTCTCAGACATGTTTTATAAAAGCTCAACACAAACTAGCTTAAGCGAAAAGGTTTTGAGGTATGAATTGAAAAACCAAGACAGCTTTCAGGGATCTTAAAAATGGATATCCCGGGGTGGCTATGTGGCTCAGTTAAGCGTCTGCCTTCAGCTCCGTTCATGATCCCAGGGTTCTGGGATCCAGTCCTGTATCCCGCATCCCACATTGGGCTCCCTGGGAGCCTGCTTCTCCCTCACGCCTTCCCCCTGCTCATGCTCTCTCTCTCTCACTCTTCACTCTATCTCTCTCTCAAATAAGTAGAACCTTTATATATATATATATATATATATATATATATATATATATATATATATACACACACACACACACATATACATATATATGTATCTACGTATATATATATTCAAAAACTGATATTCAAAGCATCTTCTTTCCCTTTGCACACTTTTTTTTTCTTTTTGTCTAGCCTGTAGATCTGTTCTTTGTCTTTTTTCAGCTCTGGGATTACTTTCTCAAAGCTCCATAAGAAAGTTTTCTCCTGCAGCTCCATTTAGAAAACTACTTTGGGAGAATTCTGATAGAAACAAGAATAAGGAATATTCTAATTACATAGTCTGGGTCCCATTCATCCCCACCCAATCCCTGATATAGTCAGAAAGGCCAACTTCACTGCCTTATCACTCTTTTTAAAAAATTTATATATTTTGAGCGAAAGAGAGAGAGCAAGAGCGACTACAGGGACAGAGGGAGAGGGAGAGAGAGAATCTTAAGCAGGCTTCATGCCCATTGCAGAGCCTGTCCTGGGCTTTGATCTCACGAGCCTGAGATCATGATCTGAGCCAAAATCAAGAGTCCAACACTCAACCAAATGAGCCACCCAGGCTCCCCATGCTTAATCACTCTTAGCAATCTTAAGACAGGTAGGATAAAAGGTTAAACAATTGAATGTTATTAGGTTATTTTGTCTTGCACTTATTCATTATGTATTTATTTGGCAAATATTTACTGAGCACTGAGGAGGGAATGAATAACAGCCATGGTTACTACTCTTGTGTAGCTGATACTCAATGGAGAGGTGTGGCAATTAAATAATTCCTAACAAAGTGAGGTCAGTGTCATGGGACGAAAACTTCAGGGTGCTCCAGAAGTATCCCACAGGAGCTCCTAACTCAGGGGAGTGTTGGATTCTAAAAGGAAGTGACATTGAAGCTGAGATGTGAGAAGTGAATTATAGCTGGCCTGGGGAAGAGGAAGAGAGAGAACATTTGGTGCCTTTGAGAATGCCTAATGATAACATTTACTTGTGTTCATGTTTCTCTCCTCTATTGCTCCCTAAGAACAAGACGGATGAGTTGTTCATCTATGTGTCTTTCATGTTTTCTTCAACAGGGCGTTTCCCAGAGTAGGTCTTCACAGTGATATTAACATCTATGTGGTAATTAATGTATGTCAGATACTATTCTAAGTACTTGACATTATTGATTGATTTAATCCTCCTAGCAATTCTATGAAGTAAGAGAATTTATCAAGATTTTTAAAATGAGTCAACCAAGCCACAGAGAGCTTGGGTCATTAGTACAAAGTTACAGGGCTAATAAATTCTGGGAGCCAAAATGTGAGCCCAAGAAATCTGATGTCAGAGTCCAAGAGCTTATCCTTTATACTATATCATCTATTGAATGATGGATGGACAGATGAATAAGAACAAAACTGAAGGCACAGGACCCAAGAAACAGAGCAACTAGGGATAATGCCAAACAGAAATAACACAGGGATGAATGCATCTGTCTTAAAAACCACAGAGATACAGCTGGTCAGTTAACCATGGATGGTGTAATGCTTGGTTGGAAAGCTAGGAAGTACTTCCCCAGGGTTACAAATCAGTTCCTCAAAACTATACCGACTTTCTTTGCAATACAGACCTTACAACACTGCAAACAGGGTGCTTGCAATGTCTGAGAGTAATCTTGTATCCCAGTGTTCTGAACTCCAAAAAGCTTTGTAATTCCATTTTTTCTTGATTTCCCCAGATTCCTCCAATCATTGTCCAGCACCCCACCTTTGCCATGTTAAGAGTTGTAAAAATAGCCATAAGTACTTGAAAGACATCCTAGAAGGTGATTTGTTTGCCTAAAAAGTTAGAGGTCCAGTTTATGGGTCTGTTCAATTTTGGTGAAAATAAATGATGTTTCTGAAGAGTTTATAGTTTAGCATTCCAGTATCTGTTTAATAACTATTCAGCTGGTAAAGGATGAGTTCCGTAGAGCTGATGGCTATTTTATTTGAGGTATAATATTACAGAATAATCCCAGTGATTGACCTTAGCTCCCAAATCTCCAATGTGGATATCACCTCTGAAGTTTCTCCAGCTCTAAATCTGAGCATTCTGGTTTCTGAACTCTGCAGTGAGGGGCATAGGTACCTTCCCAGAGTTCTTTGGCAGCTGCAAAAGTGTTGTTGGGAATGGTACCCCTTCCCCTTGTCATTGGGCTCCACTTACCAAGCTGCTAGAATCAGTCTGGCTATCAACCCCATCCCCACACTGGGGACCTAGGGCCAGGTCCATCTCACACGTCTGTACTCTTTCTCCTGACAGACTGGCAAAGGAATTTATGATGTTCCTGACCAGAGAGAATAGGAGGAAATATGAAATTTTAACTAAAATAAAGCATTTTCACTGGAAGCTACTGACCCTTTAAAAAAAAATCTAGTGAAAGAATTTGAACAAACACCTTTAAGAAAATGGCATATTGGAATAAAGCAGAAGTAGGAGTAAGGGGAAACTGCCAAGGTTACAGTCTACCGGCCCAGTTTTGTAGTCTCTGAATTTTACTGTGGGTCCTTAAATGGGTTCCAGTCAAACTCATTAGAGCCACAGAATCACAAACACTCCTATCTAGTTTATGGCCTTGCAAACTGCACTCATTTGACTGAAAAAAATACTTGCATTGTTGAGACAATTTACACCTTTTTATGGTTAACCATGCATCATAGGCTTATAGGCCATTGGCTTTTATTTACTTCTTTATTTGTTGACGCATTTACTTTTATTTGCTTTTTCATGTATCAAGTCCATTTTGCTATTGGAATATGGACCTTTCTCTTATTGACTTGCAAGCACTTTTCCACGGTTATTGTTTATTAACTCCATTACTATCACGTGAATGGTTTCCTGTGCCCCCCAAAAACCAGTCACATAGGTCATACTTGATAAATGCTTGCTAACTGAAGAAAAAAAATTAAAGTTTTTCTTTTGGGGAGTATGGCAAAGATCGCTAGTTGTCAATGTAAGAGTCTAAGCATAATACAGCTAGTCTAACTTTGCTGCAGAAACGAATGACCTCCACATCTCCAAGGTTAATAATAAAATGATTAATTTCTTAGTCGCATGCACATCAGCTCTGGTGTGCTTGGCTCTGTACCGTGTCTTCTTTATTTCAGGACCCACCCTGGAAAAGTAGCTCCCGTAGACACCAGAGACTTCACATGTTAGGGAAACTTCTTACAGCTTGTGCTTGATTGTCCTAGAGTATCTGCTCAAAGAAAATGTAGTCAAGTCAACCATAAGTGGTGTAGGGATAAACTTTATAGGGTTGAGTCCAGGAAAGAGGGACAATGAGTATTTGGAACAAATAAATGCAATGTATCACAATAGGATTCATTCATCCTTTCTTTTAGCAGTTAACAGACCTCTGAGTTTTAGGTCTGCATATGGTGGCCATGCCAAACACTATATTTCTAAAACCACACTTGTCCCTAGGTATGGGCATTTAAGTTTTACTAAATCCCCGAAGAAATGTAACCTTCAAGGTAAGGGACTGTCCCTCCATTCTTCTGCCCTCCTCATGACTAGAATACAATTAATTTTGATAAATTCTAACTTACCTTTTTAAAAAAATTTTTAATGGATCTTGCTTTTGGTGTCTTTGCCTAACCCAAGGTCACAAAGATTTTTTTTCTGTTTTGTTTTGTTTGTTTGTTTGTTTGTTTTGTAAAAGTTTTAACTTTAAATCTTACTCTTAAGTCTGTGATACATATTCAGTTAATTTTTATGTATGGTATGAGGTAAGGATCTAAATTCATCCTTTTATCTGTGGATATTCTCTTGTCCCAAAATCATTTGTTACAAAGACTGTTCTTTCCCCACTGAATTGCTCCAGGACCCTTGTTAAAAAAATCAGCTGACTATAAATATAAGGGTTTGTTTATGGACCCTTAATTCTGTTCCATTGGGGGTGTATCTGTATGACTGATGTAACTGTGTTTCTTTATGACAGTCTCACTCTGTCTTAATTGCAGTGATTTTAAAGGAAATATTGTAAGTGAAAATTATAGGTTCCTCCCCGTTAGTCCTTTGATTGTTAGTTTCCATAAAACACCTGTTGGAACAGGGATTGCACTGTATCTATAGATGAAGTTGAGGAGATGGGCAACCTAATAATATCGAAGTTTCCAATCCATGAATATGGAATATCATTCAGTTAATCGTCATTTTTATTTTTATTTTTAAGGGGGGGAAGCACAAAGAAATAGGAAGAGAGAATCTCAAGCAAGCTCCACACCAAGTCAGGAACCTGAACAGGGGCTTGATCTCACGACCCCAAGATCATGACCTGAACCCAAATCAAGAGTCCGATGGTAAACACTGAGCCACCCAGGTGCCCCTGATTATTACTTTTAAATTCCCTCAGCAATATTTATAGTTGTTGGTATACAAATCTTCCTCTTCCTTTCTTACATGTATTCTTAAGTATTTTATTCATTATATTTTATTGTGAATAGAATTGTTCTTTTAATTTTATTTTTAAATAAATTCAGTAACAATCCATTGCTAATATATAAAAATACATCTGATTTTTATATATTGATTTTGTAACATGAGACCTTGCTGGATTTGTTTATAAGTTCTGGTTCTGTGTGTGTGTGTGTGTGTGTGTGTGTATTCTTTAGGATTTTCTACACACAAGATCACTGAAAACACAGATAAGCTTACTTCTACCTTTTTAATATGGATGTCTTTCTTTTCTTTTTTTCTTTTTCTTTTTCTTTTTTAAAGATTTTATATATTTGTCAGTGAGCGAGAGAGAGAGAGAGAGAGAAAGCACAAGCAGGAGGTGTGACAGGCAAAGGGAGAAGCAGGCAGAGGGAGAAGCAGTTTCCTTGGTCAGCAAGGAGCCAGATGTGGGGCTCCATCCCACTGAGCCACCCATGAGCCCTGAATGTCTTTCTTTTTCTTACCTGTTGACTTTTCTAGTATAAAGAGTGCAATATTGAATTTCAGTGGTGACAGCGGATATCCTAACTGGAAAACCTTTTGTTTTCTACCATTAATTATGATGTTAGCTATAGGTTAAGGAAGTTCCCTTCCATTTTAGGAGAGTTTGTTTGTTTGTTTGTTTGTTGAAGAAAGAGAGAGAGAGCACAAGCAAGGGGATGGGCAGAGGAACAAGCAGACTCCCTGTTATGCCCCAATCTGTCAGTAGTCAACAGATCCATAAGCAGAAAATCAAAAAGGATATAGATGAGCTGAGAAATATCATCAATCAATAATTCACATTTGCAGAATACATCATCCAACATTAGCAGAATACACTTTTTTCTCAAGCTCACATGCAATATTCATCAAGATAGACAACATTCTGGACCATAAGACATACTTTAATAAATTTAAAATGATAGAAATCAGACAAAATATGCTGTATTAATCAAAATCAACATAGAAAGATAGATGGAAAATTCCAAAATATTTGGAAATCAAAAAACACACTTCTAAAAAACACATGGGCCAAAGAACTCTTGAGAGTCTTTAAAATATTTTAACAAAATGAAAATTAAGATAATATTTAGTATCTGTGGGATGCAGCAAGAGGAATTCTTAGAGGGAAATTTATAGCATCGAATAATATTGTGTATTGCTATTGTGTATAGCACTGAATAATATTGTGTATTGAAAAAATAAAAATTAATACTCTAGTTTTCTTTCTACCATAATAAATCAGAAAAAAGAGGAACAAGTTAAATCCAAAGGAAATAAGAAAAAACTTTTAAAAAGAACAAAATTAATTAAATTCAAAACACAAAATCAAGGAGAAAATCAACCAAACCAACAGCTTTTTGAAAAGGCAAAGTTGATAAACTCCTAGACAGGCTAATGAAGAAAAAAAGGAGAAAAGTCATATTACTAACATCAGAAATGAAAACTCACAGATGTTAAAAAGATTATAAAGGAATATCATGAATAGCACTATGCCCAGAACTTTGATAACATAGCGGAAATTCATCAATTTCTTGAAGGACAGAATTCACCCAATCATACGCAAGGAGAAATAGGTAGTCTGAGTACACTTATATTTATTAAAGAAATTGAAACTAATAATAGCCTTCCAAACAGAAAGCGCCAGACCCAGATGGGTTTGCTGGTGAATTCTGCCAAATATTTAAGGAAAAAAAATTTTTTTTTACCAATTTTCTACAATGCCTTCCAGAAAATAGAAGCAGGGGGATTACTTCCTATCTCATTCTGTAAGTCCAACATTATCCCATTATCAGAAGCAAAGATATTATAAGAAAAGAAAATACAAATATCTCTCTTGACCCATAGATGGGTCATAGAAAAATCCTCAACAAAATATCAGCCAAATGCCACAATATATAAAAAAAAAAATTACACACCATGACCAAGTAGAATTTATTCTAGGTATGCAAGCCTGCTCCAAATTAAAAAAGAAATCAATTTAATTCATCAGAGAAACAAACTAACAAAGAAAAAAACACGTGATCATATTTATATACGCAGAAAAAGCATTTGACAACTACACTAGAAAGAAAAGAAAACATCCTTAATTTGATAAAGAACATCTACAAAATAGAATTATACTTTAAAGTGAGAAAATAGACCCATTCCTGCTAAGGTCAGGAACAAAGCAAAGATATACTCTTTCACTACTTCTGTTCCACATGTTACTTGAAGTCCTAGCTCATAAAATAAGAAAAGGAAAGGAATTAAACATATTGGAAAGGAGATAATAAAACTATATTTGTTCACAGATGACATAATTATCTATTTAGAAGTTCCCCAATTAAAAAAGAAATACTAGAACCTATAAGAGATTATAGCAAGGTTGTAGCCTACAAAGTCAATATACAAAAGTCAATTGTTTTCCTATATACCTGCAATAAACAATTGGAATTTGGAATTGAAAACACAATACCATTTATATTAACACCAAAAAATGAAATTCTTAGGTGTATCTCTAACAAATATGCGATTTATATGAAAAAAACACACACAAAACTCTGATGAAAGAAATAAGATCTAAATAAATAGACAGACATTCCATATTCATGTGTAGGAAGTCATAATATTGTTAAAATGTCAATTCTTTCCATACTCACATGCGGATTTATTGCAATCAAAATTACAGCAAGTAATTTTATGGTTATTCCTAAGCTAATTCTAAAATTTATATAGAAAGGCAGAAGACTCAAAATAATCAACACAATATTAAAAGAGAAGAAAGTTGAGTGATTGACACTATGATACCTTTAAGACTCACTATAATGCTACAATAATCAGGACAGTGTGGTCTTGGTGAAAGAAGAGACAAATAGATTAGTGGCAGTGATCAGGGATCCCAGAAATAGATCTGTGAATACAGCCAATTGATCTTTGACAAAGGAGCAAAAGCATTTCAGTAGTCTTTGTGAAAAGATCGTCTTTTCAATAAAGTGTAGTGGAATAGTTGGATATCCACATGCAAAAAAAAAAAAAAGAATCTGGACACAGGTCTTACAGCTTCACAAAAACTAACTCAAAATAACATATAGGCATACCTGTAAAATGCAGAACGGTCGTGCTCCTGGAGGGTGACATAGGAGAAAATCTAGGTGATCGTGGGTCTCGCGGTGACTTTGGAGATATAACAGACAGTCTGTGAAAGAAATAACTGATCATTTAAATCTCACTAAAATTAAAAACTTCTGCTCTGTTAAAGACACTGTTGAGTGTGTATACTTGCAAAACACATATCTGATGATAGGCTGGTATCCAAAATATACAAAAAAGCCCTTAAATCTCAACAATAAAGCTTGAATGTCCTAGGGCATTGCAAATTAAAACAATAATGGGATATTACTACATATCCATTAGAACGGCAAAAATCCGAAACACTGACAGCACTGCTGGACAGGATGAGGCAACAAGAGCTCTCATTCATTGCTGATGGACTTCAAAATGGTAAAGCCACTTTAATAGTTCCTTATAAACCTAAATATAGTCCCACTATATACGTTAGGAATCATACTCCTTGATACTTATCAAATGAGTCAAAATCTTATGTCCACACAAAATCTGCCCACAGATGTTTATACCAACTTTATTCATAACTGCCAAAACTTGAAGGCAACAAAGACATTTTCAATAGGTGAATGGATAAGTAAACTTGTACATTCATACAATGGAATGTGATTCAGAGGTTAAAAAAAAAGATCACATACAAAGTAACCATTGACTTCTCTATAAAAGTAACATAACATAAAAGTAACCATTGACTTCTCTATAAAAGGAAAGGAGGCCAGAGGACAGTGTGATAACATATGTAAAGTACATAAATAAAAATGCCAACCATCTATATCTAAAAAAAGTCTTTTCAAAAATAAGGGCAAACAAATATATTACTGGATAAACAAAGGCAGAGAATTTGTTGATACTAAATCCTTCTTTATAAGAAATAAGAAATACAAAAAGAAGTGGCTTTAGTTCAAAGGAAATGAAAACATTAAAATAGAGTACTAGTAAATGCAATTACAGAGGTAAAAATAGAAAACTGCATAAATGCTAATGTTTATCCATTCTTTTAATTTAAGATGACTGCATAAAACAATAATTAGAAAACTGTGTTGTTGTATGTATAACATTTAAAGATGTAGTAGATATTACATAACTACTATCATAGCAATAGCCCAAAGGAAGAATGAAGGAAGGAAGTTATTTTGAGGCAAAGAAATGTTAACTTGAAGGATTACGAGATAACTTGAATCTAAAGTAAGAGATAAAGATCTCCAGACATAATAATAAATGTGTAATAAATAAATAAAGAAATAAATAAATATAAAAGACTCTACAAATATACTCTTCTTCTTTCTTGTCATAATTATTTTAGAAGATATGATTATATACATAGATAATTATAATACTGTATTGTTGGATTAATAATGCATTAAGATGCAATATGCATGGCAATAATAACATGAGGGGAAAACAGAAATAACAGACAAAATCAATGAAACTGAAAAGTGGTCCTTTGAAAATATCAGCAAAATAGACAAATCTTCAGCAACTAAGACACAAAGAGAGAAGACAGAATGTCAAAGTCAGGAACAAAGTAGAGAATATACCAACAGGATCTTAAAGAAACAAAAAAGATTATAAAGTAATATTGAAATAACTTGATGTTTATAATTTAGGCAATGTAGATTAAATAGATTAATTATTGGAAAACACAAAGTTCCAAACTGATTCAAAAAGATACGGAAAATTTGAAGACACCTATATGAAGGGAAGAAATTAAGTTAGTAACTTAAAATCTTCTCACAGATAACAGCTCAGTGTCAGGTGGCTGGTGACTCTTATAGGACATTTATGAAAAAAATACAAATCTTTCATAAACTATTCCAAAAATTAGGGAGCAAGAATTACTTTTCAACTCATTCTTTGAGGCTAGTATTCCTCTGGTACCAGAGACAGGGAAACATCATGATGAAAAGAAAACTATAAAGCATAATCCTTCATGGATATAGACACAGTAATTTCAAGAAAATATTAGCAGATCAACTTCAATAACATAGAAAAGAGTTCTACTACATGACCCTGGAATGCAAGGTTGGAATAGCATTGAAAAGTCAATTGATGTAATATAGAATATCAATGGAATAATAACAATAGAAAAACCAATAGCATACTAATGTGATACAGCCTGTCCATAGATAAAAATACATGATAATAATAATAGGGGCTAGAAAAACTTTTGAGAAGAATCTAATATGCATTTATGACTTTAAAAAACTCTCCTACGGACACCTGGATAGCTCAGTAGGTTAAGTGTCTGACTTGGGCTGAGGACATGATCCCAAGGACGCGGAATCCAGCCCCATGTGGGGCTCTTCTTTTTTAAATTTATTAAGTTATGTCGTATGGTACAGCATGTAGTCTATCTTGCTGAATGTTCTATGTGAGCTTGAGAAGAAAGTGTATTCTGCAACTGTTGGGTGAAATACTCTGTCAATGTGAATTAGATCCCATTGATTGATGATTTATTTCTCATTTGATTTTGATTTTCTGCTTATGGATCTGTTGATTACTGACAGAGAGGTGCTGAAGTCTCCAACTCAAAGAGTGGTTTTGTCCTTTCTTCTTCTTTTTAAAATATTTTATTTATTTATTTATTTGAGAGAAAGCATTGGAGGGGCAGAGGGAGAGGGAGAAGCAGACTCCCTACTGAGCAGGGACCCTGATGTGGGACTCCATCCCAGGACCCCGGGATCATGACCTGAGCTGAGCAGACATTTAACTGACTGAGCCACCCAGGCACCTGGTTTTGTCCTTTCTACAATCAGTTTTATCAGTTTTGCCTTACGTAGTTTGATTTTATGTTGTTAGGTGAATGCAAGCTAAAGATTATTGTCTTTTTAGAGAATAATTTCTTAATCACTATGTAATACCCCCTTTATTCCTGATACTTTACCTTATTTTGGATTCTGCTTTGTCTGAAATTAATATAGTTATTCTGGGTTTGTTTTGATTAGTGTTACCATACATCTTCATTTTATCCTTTTACTTCTAACATATCTGTGTCTTCACAGTTAAAGTGGGTTTCTTAGAAACAACATAAAATCTCGTCTTGATTTCATATCTGTTCTATCTCTATGTTTTTTTATTGGTATATTTAAAACACCCACATAAAAAGTGATTATGATTATGATTTTTTCAATTTGTTGCATTATTCTCTATTTTTTAACTTCCCTCTTTTTCTGACTTCTTTGATTTTATTTGAACCTTTTTTATTATTCTACCATCTGTCTTCTCAGTGTATCAATTGTATATATAAAAAGTAAATCTAAGTTGCCCTAGAGTTTTTAATAAACATTTATAAGTAATCTAAGTTCATTTTCTAATAACATTATTCCACTTCATTTGTGTACAGGAATATTTGAACATTTATAATTTTCCTACTTATAATTGAGTATTCCTACTCTTTTTCTTATTCCTTGAACACTGCTATCATTTATTCAACTTATCCATATGTTATAATCACCCAGTAAACTGTTTTTATTATGAATTTGAACAAGTATTTATTAGATCACTTAATAATAAGTTAAATAGAAGATGTTTATCTTACCATCATTTTCTTATGATTGTCTTTCTTCATGCAAATTCTAAATTTATGACCTATTTCATTTTCCTTCCCTCTGAAGAACTTAATATATATGTATATATATATATATATATATATATAGAGAGAGAGAGAGAGAGAGAGAGAGAGAGAAGCAAGCGAGCTTGGGTCTGAGGTGGGGGAGAGGCAGAGAGAGAAGGGAAGAGAGAATCACCTTGGGACTCTCTCAACCCTGAGATCATGACCAGAGCCGAAATCAAGATTTGAACTTAGCCACCCAGGTGCCCCTGAAGAACTTTTAATTTTTTAATCATTCCATCTACTGAAAACATTTTCCTTAATTTTTTGTTTGTCTTGGAAAGTTTTTGTTCCTCATTCATTTTTGAGGGATAATTTCACTCTGTAATGAATCCTAAGTTGACTTTCTCTTTTCTTTGAACAGTTCAAATGTTTCACTCCGTGCTCTTCTTGCTAACATGGTTTTGGACAAGAAGTCCAATGCAATGGTTATTTTTCTTCCTCTTTATGGATTGTCCCTACCATCACCATCTCTGGCTTTTTTGAAGATTTCTCTTTGTTTTTGGTTCTTACAATTTGAATATGAGAACGTCTAGATGCACATACTTGGTAGATCTGGCTCTTCTCTGAGTTCCTGGATCTGCGATTTGGTGCCTATCATTAATTTGGGAAAATTCTCATTCATTATAACATCAAATATTTTCTCAATTCTCTTTATTCTCCTTCTGATATTCCCATTACACATATGTTCCATCTTTTAGATTGTCCCAGTGTTCTTGCATATGGCCCCTTGCCATCATTGTCTTCCTCTTCTTCTCTTCCTTCTCCCCTTCCTCCTCCCTTTCCCTCTCCTCATTTTTCTTCTCTTTCTCTTCCTCCTCCTCCCCCCTTCTTCTTCCTCCTCCTCTTCTTCTTCTCCTTCTCCTCCTCTTTCTTCCCTTTTATTTTTCTTTTTCTCCTCCTCCTCCTCCTTCTTCTTCTCCTTCTTCTTCATTCCTTTTTTCTTATTGATTTTCAGTTTGAGAAGTTTCTACTAATGTATCTTCAAGCTCATTGGTTGTTTCCTAAACCATGTCTAGTCTACTTAACAAGGGTATTGCTTATTTTGTCCCATTTCATTTCTAGTATTTTCTTTTCATACTTTCTTAGCTTGTTAGTCTGTCTTCTTGCATTACTCATCTGTTCTTTTTTTAAAAGATTTTATTTATTTATTTGACAGAGATCACAAGTAGGCAGAGAAGCAGACAGAGAGAGAGGAGGAAGCAGGCTCCTTGCTGAGCAGAGAGCCCGATGCGGGGCTCGATCCCAGGACCCTGGGATCATGACCTGAGCTGAAGGCAGAGGCTTTAACCCACTGAGCCACCCAGGAGCCCCAACTCATCTGTTCTTACATGTTACTCACCTTTTCTTTTAGAGTCCTTAACATATTAATCCTAGTTATTTTATATTCTTTATCTGATAATTCTAAAATTTCTGCTATATCAGTGTCTGATTCTGATACCTACTCTCCCTCTTCAAACTGGTTTTTGCTTTTTAGTGTGCCTTGTATTTTTTGTTGAGTGCTGGATATGATGTATTGGGTAAAAGGAAAGGCAAATAGACCTTTACTGGCAGGTTTCGTTTTGTGGCTAGAAATTAGGCTAAAATTTCTTGTGGTGCTCTTGTTTTGTCTTCTTTGTTGTCTTTGGTTTTCCCAGAAAATCAATAATAAATATATATAATATATTATATATAATAATATATTTTTAATTATAATAATCAACATAAATATAATATATATTATATATAATATTTAATAATATAATATACTATATTAATTATTTTAATTAATATAATATATAATTAACATATCAATATATTAATGTATATATAAATATATAATATATGATATAATAAATTATATATAATATAATATAATATAATAATATATATAATATAATATAATATAATAATAATTATATAATGTATATAATATATTCTGAGACTTGTACTTTTTTCAGTTACAATACCTGCTATTATATGGGAACCCTGTTGATGTAGTAGTAAGTGTGGGTGAGGCATTCTTTATAGTCCTCTTACTAGGCCTCAGTCTTTTAGTGAGCCTGTGACCATATTGTGACCATCACAATGCTTCTCAATCCCTCTTTCCTTTCAGCAGCACAGGAGAGCTAGAGAGGAATGGAATTGTGTGTTTCCATTCCTCCACATAGAAGGCTAGAGCAGCTGGAGTTAGGTATTTCCCTTCCACTGGGTTGATCAGGCTCTTATAAAACCTAGAAGTGGTTGGGCTCTGACGAAACAATTTCCCTTAAAGGCAGGTTTTGTTAAAGAGAACAGAATACTCTGGGCATGTTTCAGAATAGTTACTTTTCCCTCCCCACTGAAAGAAGGATGGTGGAACTTTTCTCTGATCTTCACCCTAACAACCTGGGTCGGGGGTAAAACTGATGGAAGTGTGGGGAGTTCCTATGCAACCCTCAAGCTTGTCCACAATGAGCTTCCAGAAACTGAGCAATTAGTTAAATTCTACCACGGTATTGTCTCCAGAGGCTGGGTTCTGCTCTATCCCCTAATTATCTGTATCTCTCTGTATCTCTAGTTTGGGGGCAGCACTTTACCCAAAGCTCATCCAGAAGCTCCCTAACCAATTCTGAGAAGGCTCTTTGCTGAAGGTATGGAAATTGGAAGAGTTCTAGATTCAGAGCATAACCATTAGCTAAAGCATCTTCATTAAGTGGAGAAAGAGCGGCTCACCCTTGAAGATTTCCTGCAGGATGACAGTGAGGTAGTACGGGTCTTGTATGGGATGCAAGGACATATCCAGTATTATCAGGGCCCTTTCTACTCAGCAGAGTGTTCTGCTGCTGCAAAGAGGTCATGAAAAAAGAATTGAACCTGATTGAATTTCCAACCTTGAAATCTCCTTAAGCATTACAGGAACCTTGAGTACATAATAGGGGATGAGATTGGGGTTCTTATACGTGAATATATCAGACTTTTTGACTTCTTAGTATTAGGGTCATGTGGGTGTTGGATTACTCAGTGAGTGGTCTGGAGCATTCTACTTTAACCCAGGACCTGGCAGAAGGCTAGTTCACTTAAATAAATATGCTGAAATGAATTGAATTAAAAAAAAAAATTCCCTGAAAGTCAAATCACACAGATGAGGGTCAGGAATATACTACAACAAATAAGGCATAGGCAGAAACCAGACTCTGCCTTTAGCTGAAGCAAGACTCGTGTAGAGGCCAATGCTGGCCTAATTATAGGATAATAATCCCATGGGTCAGTAGATACCATTTGGGTGAAGTTTTGGAACACCAGATGGCATGAATAAGCGTGTAAAACTAAAACATCTGTACATTTTGCTATATGAAATGAAAAACAAATTAAATTTTAAAAAATACAATAAAACTTATAAAGTTTATGGTTTGGCTTTGAAAGAGTACAAGCAAGATATATGGAGGGACAGTGGAGAAGTTAAAAATGAGCACTTCAAAGAAATCAGCAAGTGTTGTTTGGAACTTTATTTTCCTCTTTTTAGAGAATATTTTTTTTCTATTTTCAAGTAGTTATAGAAAATCCTGAAAAAATAGAAAAGAAGAAAAAGGGAAGTATAAACCCCACTTAATCTTAAAGCCCAAGGTAATATCTGTTCCCATTTCAGTGTATATTATTACATCCTTGCAGCATTTTTTTCCCCTAATAATGGGACTTAAGCCAAGGGGTATTGGGCAAGACTTCTCTGTGGATTTAATCATTTGAGCCAAGACCTGAATGACATTTTAGTTTTAGTCCTGGAGATAGCACTAGCAAAGAGAATGTGATGATGTGGGAGGTTTGATTGAGGTTCAGAGTAAAGGGATAAATTTGGGGCTTGATTGCCTCTGAGACTGTCTTCAATGTCGTCATGCACTTGAAATTTGGGAACAGGGAGAACTCTTACACAAAACAACTCCCACATCTGGCATTTTGGGAAAGTATGTTCCATAAACAACCAGTGCTAGAGGATGTTAATTAGTGTTCACTGGAAAACACAGATCTGGGGTCAAATAAATTAATTATTGATCGGGTTGAATACAATCAACTAGGTTTCTCTACCGCAGAATTTCTCATAAAATTTAATGTGCTAGTACGCCATACGAATCTCTGGAGGCAGGAAGCAGAGTATTCCATTCCGTGTTTCTCAAAGACTGATCAAGAGGGTAACGGCAGGAGGGCTTGTATTCCGAAGTATGTATTTCAGGAACATTTTCCCCTATATCTGCTTGAAATGCTGCTTTGCTCATGTTACCAGAGATACAGGATGGAGAAGTCAAACATCCTGTAAAGACAAGTTCAGAGACAGTTGTGCAAAGCTACTGTGTGTGAGGCCCACCATCAGGCTCTCCAGATTTACTGAGAGGATCAGCTGGGTGGGGAAGGAGATTAGGCGCTACCGTCCTGGAGAGTGGAGAGAGTTAAAGAGGTGGTGAACCAGGCATGAATCAAAGAACCAGGAAACTGAGGCAAAGCAGGCACTACCCCATTCTTGCTTGGCTTGTGGCCAAGATACAGAGGAAACCAAAGCGTCAAAGCTTCTGGAAAGCAAATCCCCTCCCTACCACCCCCCCCACCCCAGCGTTATCTCACTGGGATTAGAAGCTGCTTTTTGCTGCTGAAAGCATTCCCATTGGAAGCTTCTTCCTTGCTTTTAAAGAAAGCCTGCCTTGGGAAAATTACTTTCTAAATTGGGCTGTGATGATCTAATTCACTATATACTACCAAGGACTGTGTTGTTTTTAACTTCTACTTACTCTAACACTGTAATACTCACGTGGGAAATAAAGCAAATTATGCCAAGTTTATAGGGAAGTTAAATGAATCAGTCAAGACTCTAGCAGCAATCAGACCGTGTGTCTTCAAGAGGATTGTAAGTATTATTTTATGAATATGTATTATCCGGGAGATCTTGAGAGCCTTGGAAAATAACCTCTAGACTCCTGTTCAGAGGAGAAGGAGTGTTAGGTTGGAAGTAATCTTCACTGTGGAGGGACTGGGCAGTAGAAGAAAGGGTGTAGACTTTTTTTTTTTTTTTTAAGATTTTATCCATCTATTTGACAGACAGAGATCACAAGCAGGAAGAGAGGCAGGCAGAGAGAGAGAGGAGAAAGCAGGCTCCCCGCTGAGCAGAGAGCCCGATGCGGGGCGTGATCCCAGGACCCTGGGATCGTGACCTGAGCTGAAGGCAGAGGCTTTAACCCACTGAGCCACCCAGGTGCCCCAATTTTCATGTTTCTTGAGGCAGCAATCCTGCTATGAGGCTTTAGCTGAAGGCAGAGGCTTTAACCCACTGGGCCACCCAGGCGCCCCAAGGGTGTAGACTTTTATACGTAGAGTAGGACACATGAAGGGTTTAATTCTGCCTATTGATTCCCTTTGGCCCTGCACTTGGCCAGTTCTTGAATCAAGCCATAAATGTCTACAAGGTCTCAAATCACTTACAACACACTCTACCTTGATTCATTAGCCATATGACTCGGGTCGTTTACTGTTCTCTCAAAGCCCCAATTCCTCATCTGAAAAATTGGATCAGTAATATTTAGCTCTCAGAGTCCAACTGAAGTAAATTTTAAATATACATCAAGTGTCCAGCAAAGTTCTCAAGTATATAATAAGTGACCAAAAAAATATTCACTGAGCAAGTTATTGGCAGGCGAGGCCTATTGTTGCTTCTTTGGTGTTCACGTTACGGGTTATCAGTGCTGACATTTTCTTTAAACAGCAGTAAAAGGCCTTGATTATCAAGCATTTCAGGTTGCAGGGAAAAGTTATTTAATCTGAGATGGCTGTGGAACTTCAGATGCATTATTCAGTATCTCTGTTTTCTGTTGTGTATCGTTTGAAATAATCCCATCGCATCCTAATACAGAGTGTTGGGGTTCAGAGACCCGGGTAGGAGCCTCAGCTCCCTGTGACTTCAGACCAAGCCCCTTAACATTTCTGAGTCTCCGTTTCCTCGTGAGTAAAATTATTGGTGATACTCGCCCAATCTAATTCCCAGTACTAGAATCAGGAAAAACTGAGATAAAGTGGACGTGCTGTGTGGGCTTTGTAAAGCAGGATATCTCTCTAAGTCGGTATAAATAGCAAATGGAGGAAGAGAACTCACAGACCTCTTCTTGTTGGCATCTTCATCGTGATGCGGAGACCTGTGCGGCGGGGGGCCAGGAGATCATGTTTCTCACTCCAACGGTATCTGCCTGCAGTTGTACCCCTTCGTTCTCCATTTTATCATCTGATAGCAAACTGGAGGAGTGGAAGGGAAGGAGATTGGAATAAAATGCAAAGATTCCTCGCTGCTCTCCATTCTGCGAGTCTATGAGGATTCTAACTTCCCTTTTTTGTTGCCACTGTGAGCGATGGCGTCCACAGTCACGTAGACTTGGACCTGCTTGTTTGTAGAGAGCTGCTTGCCAGAGGCACACACAATAGTGGGGCTTGATAAACTGCTGTGTTCTAGAAAAGTGCATCCTTTGCATTTGCTTGTGGAGGAAACAAATGCACAGCTTGGCCGCTCCTTAAAGGATTTTCCGTCCCACATTCTTGCTGGTCAGACACCAGGTGCCAAGAAGCAAGTGTTCCTACAAGAATTTCACTTTGGCGCTACTGAAGACAAAGGGGCCATTTTAAAATTTCACAGTCGTGGGCAGGCTCTAAACCTAGCTTGAAGCACAGGACCTGAGTAATTGGTTGTCACTTCCAACCATTCTGAGCTTTGGCCTTTCCATTTGCCAGGAGAAAAAAAAAAAAAAAAAGAAAGCAACATTCCTATACTTAATTTTCACAACCTTGAGTCAACAGAATGTGACAAAGCCTGGCTAGTTCTCTGCCATGAGTTTCTTCTGCCTATAATACTTCACCTCCCTGCTTCTTTTCAGTTGTCAAATTGAGGTAATTTGTAAAACTAAAACTTGGATGTGAGAAACCACTCCCAGTACAGGGCAGCGACACAAAACACAGGCTCACACGTGTTCAGAGTTAGACGCGCAGACACACGTGTACACACTCAGACACACGTGTACACACTCACATATCATGTATACACATCCTTGTTGAATAATTCATATTGTTAGTGTCTTTGGAGTTTTTCGGGATAGACTTTTGTTTCCCTTATGTCTCTGTATTTATCTCATTTCATAATTAACTATAAATCATAACGTTTATGCTGACAGTCATAGTAGCCAACAGCTGACAAATGTTTATTAGATGTAAGGTTTTGTGTTAAGCTCTGTAGGTACAATTCCCCTCCCATAAATGCTGGATCGTCGATACTGCTGTTAACATTTGAACTGTATCAGATGAAGGAACCAAAGTCCGAGCAGACTTTGCCCAAGGACCCAGTGTCTGAACTAGTTCTCAAGTCAAATTGTTTCTGATCCTAAATTCCAAAATTTGGCCACTCTCTTCTACTCATTCCCACACATATGCCCAAACCTAAAATTTCAAACAGGTAAAAGAAGACTTTGAAGCATCTCTTGGGAATCTTGAATTGAGCCCCTTCCTGGTTATGAAGAAAGGATTAGTTTCCTTCCTAATCCCAAAGCAGGAATGAACAGTATATGACAGATTGAATTGTATTGCTGATTATTGACTATTTTTAACAGAAATGGCAATTTAATATAGCTTTATATGCCCAGTATTACATGTTTGGCACCAACCAGGGTATCTCAAACAAGAGTGTGGCAGGAAATGTAAAGTATGTGAAACATTAGATAGAAGGCTTTGGAATATCCGCACAAGGGAAGAACTGGAGAGGACAGGCCTTGACCAAAGGCATTTGCAGAAAATAAACATACGGGTAAAAACATAAATTTATCTGTGGGCCAAAAAATACATGTCACCAGTTTTCAACCCTAGCTTAGAAAACAGACTTACTAGTAATTAGAAAAGGGAAAATTAACTGAAGATGGGAGTTTTCAGAAAGCTGCCCAGAAACGTAGAATCCCGATGAACCCTTTAGAATGGGTAGAATTGAAATAAACAGAATTACAGTGAAATGATCATGGACCATTTATTTTTAAAGTATCTGGTATTGGAGCACAGGTGGCTCATTCGCTTAAGCATCTGAGTCTTGATTTCAGCTCAGGTCATGATCTCAGGGTTGTGAGATAGAGCCCCATATTGGGCTTTGAGCCCACTGGGGGGTCTGCTTGTCCCTCTCCCACTGCTCCACCACACTCCTGTTCACACACATGCATGTTCTCTCTCTCAAATAATACAGTCTTAAAAATTTTAAAGAAAAAAATGGAAGTATCTGGTCTTGGACTACCTCACTACGGTATAAGAAAATATGAACAATATCATAATTTATATAATAATATTTTGGGATAATAGAACACCACCCACAATTCCATCACACGAAAACAGGTTCTACGTACTGTGACAATGAAGGAGCTAATACTGATCCAACACCTCTATGTGTTCAGTGCTGTGCCAGATGGTTGAGGGAAAATAAAATAAAATAAAATAAAACCCAACCAAAAAGAAATACAGTCCAGGGTTCTTCTGTTCACAAAATCACCAATTTGATTTGTAATCATCCCTGACTTTTATTTTATATCTTAGCTGGTGGCGATGTCAGGGGGAAAGCTCCAATCTATCCCGGTAGGGAATGTGCTGCTTCAGTCTTTTGTTAAACTACCATTCCTTTTCTGTCAGATAGTGCCAGGCATTCTGCACCCAAGGCCAGAGGACCACCAGTCTTCTTGCAACTCTTCCCGGGGCGGGGGGTGGGGGGTGCTGTTTGTGTCCAGTCTCGGAATCATTCCTGGGGAGGGGGGGCAGAGGGAGGTGCAGCTCAACCCAAATTAAGGCAGTGTGGAGAGTGACAAGTAAATGAGTGCAGGGCTGCTCTGGCTCTGTCTGCCCTTTCAGAAAGTAATCAAGTCAAATTATCGATGAGAAGAAGCTAGGCTCAGGGCTGTGGGGCGTGTAAATGAAAACCAGATTCAGCGCGGGCTGCCTTGAGAAAGCCCAGGACCTTTATTTAAAGACAGAGAGTGAGGGAGAGAGAAAGAGAGAAGGAAAAGGAATCTTGTTTTCTCCCCACCCCCAGATTCTGCTTACTTTTAAATTCTTTGCTTTTTTTCTCGTTTAACACCCCTACCACGGCCCCGCATTTGTTTCCAGCTCACAATCTTCTCCAAGGAGGCTGAAAGGACTCCAAGATCATGCAGAGGAGAACCTCTTGGTGTGTGGGCATGGGACTGAGAGAAGGGAGAATGCACCCAGGCTCTGAGATGGCCTTCAAACAGCATGATGGGAAAGGATGAGAAGTGGTTTTGGTCTAAAACTATGGGTCATTTGGGGGTCCTGTGAAATGCACCTGAACTCTTTTGGCCACTGGGTCTCTGCTGGGCAATTTTACTCCCTGGGGGATGCTTGGACATTGGAGACATTTTTGTTAGCATTGAAGGAATTTTTACTGGCATCTGTTGCAAGAATGTTTCTAAATGCCCTAGATTGTCCAGGACAGCCCCCTACAACATAGAAGTATCTTGCCCGCATGACAGTAGGGCCCAGATGGAGAAAACCACTTGACTAGGAACCAAATGACAAAGGGTATAGAAGAAATGGAGAATGGATTCCCTGCCCAGCAGCCCCATAGAACCCTCTTCTATAAAGTGTGCTTAGCAACTCCTGAGCCCCCATTTGAAATTGGAGGGGGCTGAAGTCGCATTAGAATTGATCTTTCCAGTAATGAGCTCATCTCCTTGGAATCAGAGGAGGAGTGATGGAAATACTCAAGTCCAGGCTCTCTCATTGGACTAGTCCTTA
The DNA here is from genome assembly GCA_004024625.1 of Mellivora capensis. NCBI lineage: Eukaryota > Metazoa > Chordata > Mammalia > Carnivora > Mustelidae > Mellivora > Mellivora capensis. The sequence goes on along the minus strand of PISX010017364.1, from coordinate 19,453 downwards.
TTCTTCTATCTATGGCCGAGAACCATCCTTCCCTTCCTGAACAGAGCCACCTCCAAGCAGCACCACTCCAGCAGGGTTCTGGTCACCTACCACACCACCTGCTTCTTTCCCACACTTGGATGTGTTTCTGGGTACAATCTGGTGGAAATTTAAAGGAGAAAAGGAGCCCCAAATGGATAGTCTCAATGGACTGTGTGGGTGAAAAAGGGAGAAAGTCAATCACTTTGTCTGAAGGCCACGTACCACTCAGCAAATGGGTCTCTCAATCCCAGTCATTGAGAGACAGCTTAGTGAGAGTGAACAACTTTTCATTTGGATCCAGTGGTTCAGCAGTGGGAAGGGGGGAGCTAGCATGGTGATGGTTCATGGCATCCCCTGGTATGTCTCCTCGCCTGTCTCACTTTTTGTGGCGATCGGCTCTCCTAAATGGTTTTCAGTTTATCTTAATGCAATTCGCAGAGTCAATCTCTGCTCCCAAATCTGTGTGCCGGTGAGGGGTCTGACCACCATTTTTATTTCTAACATAACAAATCCAGTTCAGCAGGGTTGATTGCTTCTAACTTCCAGAGAGACAGGAGGAGGAAACTGCTTATCCCTGGAGCCCGCTCAGGGTTTGTTAGGATAAGAGGCTAACTCAGAGGGAAGAAGTGAGGGTGGGAGGCGGGGTCCTAATGGGGAGGAGTCCGCAGGTGGTTGTGGCTACATCAACAGATGCTACTGATCAAAAGATCAATTACCTGTACCTGATCATGGTACCAATTCCCTGAGAATGGGAATTCCAAGTCTTAAGCCTCGTCCTTTCCTCAAACAAAGCTGGAAGGCACTACGTCCCAGCCCAGACTTTACTGGGGGGCACGGGCATGAGAAAACATAGCTTCAACTCACAGATAATATTTAGGTGCTAATTCTTATTTTCTCCCTTCTCTTCTTTATTCCTTAGCTAGTGCTTTTCTCTTTCTCCCTCTCTCAGTACAAAAGCCCCAGTTCAAAGAGATTTTACATTGCCATGGCAAAAATCTCACGTCACATTTCCAAAAGTCTTCAGTGCTCGCAAAGAGCTCAGAGGGTGGCTTGAGCACTGACAGCCTCAAACAAAATGATCTTTGGATGCAGTGAGTATGACTCATTCCGAAGCATGTGGATTATATTTCTCTTAAAATCCACACCATTTTAAATGAAAGGAAGAAGCATTAGATCAAAGAGATGCTAAATTTTCATCAGCCTCAGAAGACCGTGGGCAAATTGTTCACCTCCCTTGCTTTCCAGCTTTTACTCTATATGGAGTGGAGGCTACAGTAGATAATCCTTCATACCCTTTCTCCCTACGAAAGACTGTGACTCTCTGAGCTAGAATTCATCCCACCCAGACACCTTTCGAGCTTAGCTTTCATGGGGAGAGCAGGGTTCCCGACAGGTCCATCAGGTGGAGCCCTGAGATTCAATTTGTCCAGTGGAGAAGGGCCACTGGTCTTCGCTCACCATAAAAACAATGAGAAAAATGACAACACGTGAAATTCTCAAGCACACCCACCATCTGGAATCGAAACACTTGTTCTGTTGTTTTCAAGGGCCCAAGGAAGCAGCAATGATGAGTTTGTTCCCAGCAGCCTCTGCTGATGCTGATGGGGCATCAGGAAATTGCATTGTTTTAAAAGCCTGAACTATGCTTATTTGAATGAACTGCACAAGGGTTGAGGAATTCACACCATGTACCACCCCACAGCCTTTTGTTCGGTCAGCCTCTGCTTGCTTGAAAGGCATAGTGGCGTGTGTGACTGCGAACAGATGCAGCAAGAAAAACATGTGGTCTGAATAGACCGGCAGCTAATCTATGAAACTGCACTTTTAGGGGGCCACTCCTATGACCTCAGGAGGTGGGAGGATGATGGAGTTCCACATTGCTACAGCCATTCCAGCCCACAACAACAGACGCCGCTCTGTTCCCGTGGCCTCTGGCAACGAAGATTGCCCCAAGACAAGCAGCTGGGATGAGGGAACCCGTTGCAATGCTGGCTGAACAGCTCTACGATCAAGAATTCCCTCCTATATTCAAGAAATATTTCTTGAGTGCCTCTCTATGTGAGGCCGGGTGCTAATGTTGGGGATGCCACGGGGAACAAAGTGGTCCCTGTCCTCAAGGAACTTGTAAAGAAGGAATTAAAACACCAACCTTCACGGGCATAATGTGACAGCTCTGTGCTAGGTGTGTGACAGCATCTACTTAACCCTTCCGCCAAACTGCTGTTTCCATATCTATCTATCTATCTATCTATATTCATTCATATATATTATTCATATATATGTATATATATACATATATATGAATAAATACATGTCAAGAGAGGTGAAATAGTTCATCTAATTCCATTCGGCTTGTCAATAGATTTCAAAATCCTTCAAACCCTCACAACTTGTCATGGTCTCACTCACAACAACTCAACTCTTCTGGGACTTACCTTCCTGCTCGTTGTTAGTGAAGAGACTGAAGATGTTCATTACAAGGTGTCTTCCCAATATAATATTCTTTTTGGCCACAAGCAAATTCCAGGGACTCTTCTTCCATATTTGAACTCCTTAAAATGTTTTTCCATTTGGGGGGTTTGAGGGCTCTTTTCTTTTCTGGGTATCTTTCTAATTTTTCTGAAGGCCCTTCTTCAATCCCCTTTGCTGGTTCATTTTCTCTGGATTCCTTGAAGTGTTGGTGTTGCCCCAAGAGCTCACTCTTGGGCCATTTCTCTCCACTGCCTCCTGCTGGCCTTCAGTGAGATAATCCGTTCTGCTTTGTGTATCTTCCCATTTGCTGATGGCCATTTGCTGAGGGTATATACAGGTCCAGACATCACGGCTATTCTGAGTTCAAGTGTGGTGTTTGACTCCTTGGGAACGTGCCCACGTGTGGTACAAGCATCTCACTCTTTGTGGTGGGTATGATGGACTGGCACTCGGCATCCATTCTGACCCTCTTCGGGCATGCTTTTCAGTACTCCAGAGGTTGGGAACCATATGCAGTATTTCCCTGGGTGTGTTCCACTCATGTTCCACTCATTAGAAGAATTTGCACAATGTTTGGAAGGTGGGAGAGAGGGAGGACAGTTTGCTGTTGTTTCTGATGTTACTGGTGGTCGGGAGCCAACATTGTGAAAGTTTTGCTTTTGTTTTGATTTTTTTTTCTGTAATAGCACTGCAGTTACTAACTTCATGGGTGTCGAAAGCCATTTTGGGGATGGTGACATCCCAAAATTTGTAGCACAGCTCCTACTGGGTGTGATTTTCAAAAATATTTTAAAACATTTCATTTAAGTATAACATACCTATAGAAAAGTACATGCGCCGTGCACTTACAATCCGATCAATTTCACAATCTGAGCACATAAACGCACAGGTAATGGCACCCATTTCAAGAAACCAAGCATGAAGAACAGTATCCCAGCTGCCCCTCCCCTAGTCCCAGTCATTAAATTTCTTGCAGAAGGATAGATGCTCTCCTGACTTCTAGCAGGATAAATGAGTTCTGCCTGCTTTTGGACTTTATAGAAATGTAATCATATAGTATATATTTTTGTGTGTTACTTCTCTCCACTCAACATTACAATTGCGATATTCATTTATATCTGTGTGTAGTTGAAGATCATTTATTCCATTTGCCATACATATCCCATTGTATGAATGTATCATGATTTGCCTCTAAATTCTACTGTTGATGAGCACCTGGTGATTTCCTTTTTGAAACCATTATAAACAGTGTTGCTATGAACATGCTAGCACAACTTTTTCTTAATGCTTTATAAGAATTCTTTATTTATTCTTGATATTAGTCTTTTATTGGATAGATGGATATCACTGTACTCCATGCTTTGACTTTTCCATTTCATACTGGGGGTTTTGATAAACAGAAGTTAATATAATTATAGAATAATTTATCAGTTTGTTTTCATTTCTGGTTCATATCTTTGTGACAAAGTTAAGAAATCTTTACTCTGTTCACGGTATGATGTTCTTCTCTGTTTGCTTCTAAAACTTTTATTATACCTCTCCTATTTTTATCTTCTAAGTGTCTGGATTGATATTTGCATATATTGTTTAGTGGAGATCAAGACATACATTTGTTAATTTAGTTGTCCATCTGATCCATCACCATTGACTAGAGATATCATTCTTCTCTCCCTACCGAAGTGTCATATTTATGGTAAACCAGGTACTAATTAAATATGTGAGAGTCTATTTTTATACTTTGTATTCTTTTCCATTAGTCTGTCTATCTATGCAGTAATTCTATACTGTGTTAATTATGGGAATTTTGTAATAGGCCTTAGTATCTTTAGTAATTCCCTCACCTTTATTTTTGATTATTTTTGGTCCTTAATATAATCAATTTTTTGTAGATATCAGATTGTCAATTTGCATACATACATATATACACATACACCTGCTTGGATTTTAATGGGGATGCTATTGAATTTAGAGATAGTTTGTGAAAAATGGACACTTTTCCTTTATTGTGTCTCCTGATCTATGAGCATAATATATATTTTATTTATTTAGCTCTTACTTAATTTATCTCAATAGCATTTTGTTGTTTCCAGTGTAGATGCATTGCACATATTTCTTCAAATTTATTCCTAAATACTTGATGTTTTTGAATGCTAGCATAAATGGTATCATTTTATCTTTTGTTTTCTATTTGTTGCCAATTTATAGACATGCAGCTGGTATTGCATATTGACTTTGTACAGAGTATCTCTCTGAATTAATTTGTTAATTCTCATAGATTATTGTATTCTTTTGATTTCTTTTTGCATATATAATCATGTTGTCTATAAATGATTCCTTACTTCCTTTCCCATAATTGGACTTTTTTTTCCTTCATTGCACTGACTAGAACCTCTGATATAATTTTGAATAAAAGTGATGTTAGCATAACTCTCTCATAACCTACAACATGAAATCGTAGGATTTAAAAAATATAGAATCTTGGGGCACCTGGGTGGCTCAGGCAATTAATCTCCTGTCTCCTGATTTCAGTCCAGCTTATGATCTCAGGGTTGTGAGAGTGAGCCCCAAGTCAGGCTCCATGCTCAGCGGTAGGTCTGCATGAGATTCTCTCTCTGCCCCTCCCCTTGCTCATTCTCTCTCTCTCTGTCTCAAACAAATAAATAAACCTTCTTAAAAATACAAATTCTCAGCCTAAGCAAGACCTGTTTCTAGCTTGCAAAGCATTTTATCTTGAAAGGGTATTGAACTTTCTCAAATTATCTTGCTTCATTTAACCTATCAGCATTATAATATATGTTTTTTCTTTCAATTTGGAGAATTAGAGTAACTGATTTTCAAATGTTAAGTGACCTTGTATTCCTGAAATCACTTTAGTTTGTTGAACTGTATTATCATATATGATAATACAGTTATATATATATACATACATATGTGTGTGTATAGTTAGATTTAATTTTCTTATAGTTAGATTTAATTTGCTTGTTTTTTAACGGATTTTTTCATCTATGTTTATGAGAAAGCTTGATCTATACCTGCCCACACTTGCTATGGCCTTGTCAAGTTTTGGAATTTGTTCCTTATATAAGAAATTGAGACATGCTTTTCTACTCTTTGGTACACTGTGTAAGACTGGAATATTTGGAAGAATTCACTACTTGAAATCATCCATTTCTATTCCTTCTTTGTCAGCTTTGACAAGTTGCATTTTTTAAAAGGAATTTGTTTATTTCATCCAAATTGTTGAATTTATTGGCATAAAATTTTTTATTATATTCCTGATTATTTTAATGCCTATAAGATCTATAATTCTATCCCATTTTTCATTCCTGTAATTCACTATAATTTGGGCGTCACCACCACCCCCCTCTTAATTAGTTTTGCATGTTCATGGCTTTTAGGCCTAAAATTTTCATTTCTCCTACTGTCCTCTTAGGTTTTGCTGTCTCATAAAAGGAGTCAGGGAGTAACCATTCTTTATAATTCCATACTTTGCATATGACAAAAATTGTTTATTCCTTGAATATTTGGTAGCGCTCCCTTGTGAAATCAGCTAGGTATGGAAATTTTCTTGTGAGAAGGTACAAAGTTACATATAGATTTATTACTTGACTAGAAATAAGAGAATTCAAATTTTTAATTCTTGTGTTGGTTTTGTTAAATTACATTTTTCCAGGGATACATCCATTTCAGTTTCCAAATTTATTGGCATAATGTTCATAATAACATCTTACTATACTGTGAGGGTCTAGATTCTCTGCAGTTAGGACTCATTTTCATTTCTAATGATGATTATTTGTGTTCTTTATTTTTGTCTTGGTCAATCTTACCAAATATTTGGTTAAAAAAATTATATTTGTTTCACATACTTAAATTTTAGATGTGTTAATCATATTTGTTTTTATTTATTTATGCCTTTTCCCTTATTAACTATTTCTCCCTGCTTATGAACTGTATTTTTAAAGAAAGATTACTTCAGAGAGAGAGGGAGAGCTTGAGCGAGAGAGAGAGCATGTGTGCATGTGCACACATGGGGGGAGGGGCACAGGGAGAGAATCGTCAAGCAGACTTCCCACTGAGTGTGAATTCAGATGAGGGGCTTACTCTCAAGACCCTGAGACCATGACCTGAACTCAAAACCAAGAGTCAAATGTTCAACTGACTGAGCCACCCAGGTGCTCCTTAACTTTAAATTTTTTTTTTTTTTTATTTTTAGCAAGTTTGTTTTACCTTCTGGTGTATTTTGTCTAAGATTAATGATTATACCACCTTTATTTTGGTTGAAATTTGCCTAGAATATAAGGGCTATATACATATTTTAACCTTTTTGTATTCTTGTGTTTAGATGCATGTATTATAAGAATAAAGCTGGAGTTTTAAAAGTCAAATATGACAACATTTGTCTTTTACCAAAAGCACTTAATCATTTATATTAATTATAATTACATATAGATTAACATTTTTTTATATACCACTTATATGCCTACGATTTGCCCTACCTTTCTGTTTCTTTCCTCTAATTTCTTATCCTCTTTTTCTTAATTAAGTACATTTTCCTGATTCTGTTTTCACCTATTCCAGTATGGAAAGCGTGAATTTTATTTATTTTTGTTCAATGGTTATGGTGGTAATTACAACATGCATATGCGACTAATCGAAGTCTGATTTGAACAGTAGCCTTACCCTCATCTAGAAGGATCTTTGATTTCCTTCTTTTTCTTATTTATAACTCTACTGAGATATAATTCATGTATCTTCCTTTTTGGGGGATCATTTAGCTGTATATGAGATTCTTGGTTGATGGGATTTGAAAAACAATTCAGTACTTTGAATACATGATCCCATTGCTTTCTGACTTCAGTTGTTTCTGATAAGAAGTCAAATGTTAACACTGATGGATTTTCCTTATGCAAGATGAGTCTTTTTGTTTGTTTTTGCTTTGAAGATTTTCTTTCTTTCAGCATTTTTACTGTATCACTTTGCATTTATCCTACTTGGGGGTTGTTAACCTCAGGAATTTCATCAAATTTGGGATCCTTTCAGTGATTATTTCTCCAAATATTTTCCTTGAAGCTCTGTTTATTTATCTTCAACTATTTTCTCTCTGTTTTTTTTCAGCTTATATAACATGCATTGATGTATCTGAAACTTTGTTGGATTCTTCTGTCAGCTCAATGCTACTATGAGCCTCTAGAGAATTTTTTCATTTTGACTATTGTGCTTTTCAACTGTGCTGAAATTCAACTGTGTTATTATTCAACTGTGTTAAATAATTTCTATATCTTTATTGATATTCTCTATTTGATGAGACATTGTCATTGCACCTGTTTTTATTTTTTAAAACATGGCTTCCGTTAGTTCTTTGAACATTTAAATGCTCGTGTTTTTTTTCAGCTAAGTCCAGTCTCTGGGCCCCTTCCAAGGCAGACTCTATCGCCTGCTTTTTATGCTGGGTGTAGGTCACACTTTACCATTCCAAATTATTCTCCTAGTTTTCTGTTGAATATTGGCTATTTTAAATATGGTATTGACGTGACTCTGATATTGATTTCCCTTGTCACTCAAGAGGGGCTCTTTTGTTGTCAGATGCTTGGCAATTTGTTTATTGTTTAGTGACTTGACGGAAATAATTTTGCGAAGTCCATTTCCTCCATTGTGCGAAGCCTCCTATAGCCCTGCTCATATTACTTTTCTCTTTTTCTCTTTTATCCTGGCTACCTAGAGGTGGCCTCTGGAATGGTATAAACTCCAAAATATTACTGTAGGAGTTTATGACATACGACCCCAAAACATGTCCCTTCGATATATGGATTATTTTGAGCTGTAGGTATTTCAAACAGGGCAAGTGCAGAGAGAGGCTTTCTCTGCCTCAAGACCGATCCTCTTTTTCTTTTTTAATTTAATTTTATTTTTTTCAGTGTTCCAAGATTCATTGTTTATCCACCACTCCTAGTGCTCCATGCAAGTCGTGCCCTCCTCAAGATCCTCTTGAAGGAACTCAGTTGTTCCAAATCCCCTCCCCAGGAGATTTGACAATCAGGGAGGATTAACTTTTATCATAGGAAAGGAGACTAGGAGTCCGCAATACACCGAGACAATCCTTGTCACAAATGATCATACCTTTATTTCTCTAAGGGTCCATTCATCTTTCCTAGATGTCATTTATTCTCCCCTAAGAGATCTAACACCCCTCCCCCACTCCTCTCTCTATTTAAAAAGATTCAATCCTGAATTCTAAGCCACCTTGGAGGGTTTCTAATTTTTTCCAATGACTCTCCCATGTATACAGGAATCCTGCATGTTCATAAACTTCCGTGTTTTCCACTTGTTCATCTTTCTTTTATTATGGTGGTCTAAGCTAAGAACTCAGAAGGGTAGAGGTAAAATTAGTTTTCCTTCCCTCCACCATTTAGTGCTCAAATGTTCTGCATAAGCCCTTAGCTGGTAAGAACTTCACCTTCTACCATTGGCTATAATGTGGTTTTGAGATCATTATCATGGGTCAGAGAGTTTGCATTTTCTTGCCCCAGATTTACCCAGGGACTACTGTCTCGGAGGTTTCCTCTTAGACTGCTCCTGAGGGACGCAGCATGCACACCATCTTAAAGACTACTAGGGATGAGTGTGGCTTTATTTTTCAGCCGGGATTCCTATCAGTCAGTGTTTAGATGGAAGTTGTGCTTAACCTCTGGCTTCTAGTGAGGCTTCCACTCAGGCTGACGGGTCTGCACTGCTTGGGGAATGCTTTCATACATGCCCTGCTCTGATCACTCCCTTGTGGAAGCAGCTTACAGTGCCCATTCAGCTCCTGACCTCAATGTTGCGTGTGATTCCAGGAAGGATAGTCCCTTGCTGTCTCTATTAAGCTTATAACTCTGCCGCTGTTTTGTTTGCATCGAGTTGCTAGAAAACTCCTTTTAATTGCTCTCCATTATGATTTCCACTGTTTTCAACGATGCCCTTAGATAGGGAATTCTCCACAACTTGTTGAAAGTAATGCCCCTTCCCAGAGACAGAGCCCTGGAGTTCTTTATTCTTATGGTCTTCTCTCTCCTTACCACAGTGGAGCTAGGGGAGGAGACCTGCTTTTCCCGCAGTGCAATCCTCTCTTTTGAACAGACACTGGGCCAGGGGGTGGGAGGTGAGAGGAAGGAGCCTCCACTCTTCTCAGATTGCTCCTGGAGTGGAATGTCCATCCTACAAGTAAATGAGTGGAAGTTTGCCAAGTCTAGAGTGGAGCTCAGTGAGGGGAGGGGAGACATCCTCTGAACTGGAATTGGACCTCTGCAATGTGGGACTTAGAGGCAGTGAGAAATGCCAGCAGATTGTACTTTCTGGGGTGTATCTGTTAGCCCCAGACCTTAATCTTCAGGAAGAAAACACTGCTGTCTTACTGGCCTCACCGGTCCAAAGTAGAGCATCCAAGATAAAGCCTTTACAACACAGAAACTGGGTGGGAGGGGTTAGAGAACAGCACATAGCCCAAATGCCCTGGACTGACTGTTCATACCAACACTTGGTAGATTTTCTTCAATGACTATTTCTCCATTTACTCTTATGCCCTTAGAACAATTTCCAGATACTTCAAATTACTTTTTAAAAACAATTTCAGAGGGGCACCTGGGAGGCTCAGTGGGTTAAGCTTCTGACTCTTGATTTCGGCTCAGATCATGATCTTAGGGGTGAGAGATCAAGGCCCTGTGTTGGACTTCTCGCTGAGCAAGGAGTCTACTGGAGATTCTCTCTCTCCCTCTGCTCCATCCCCACCCACCAAACTGGCTCTCTCTCTCTCTCTCTTTCTCACTCTCCTTCTCTAAAACAACAACAACAACAAACAACTTCACTGGTTAAATGTTTTGTTGGGGTGGGGCGCCTGGGTGGCTCAGTGGGTTAAGCCTCTGCCTTCAGCTCAAGTCATGATCCCAGGGTCCTGGGATCGAGCCCCGCATCCCCCTCTCTCTCTGCCTGCTTGTGATCTCTGTCTGTCAAATAAATAAACCTTAAAAAAAAAATGTTTTGTTGGGGAGAGGGTCCATTGTACTCTTTATTCTGCCATTCCCTAAATCCTGACACCACAACCCTTTAGTTCATTTTCAGCTTCATTTGCCTTCCCTTGATTTACATCCTATTATATTTTAATTATATCATTAAGAATCCACAAGACATTATTTTCTAATCCATCTGTCTTTATATTTTCCATGTATTTATCATTTTTTGTGTTATATATTACTTCTTAGACCTCACACTGTCCAGCTGGGATCATGTCACTTCTGCCCAAAGTATTTCTTGTAGAATTTCCTTTCAAAAAGTCTGCTGATGGCAAACTCTCAGATTTTATTCCCTTTAATTTTCTTGAAAGCTATTTCTGCTCAGTAGAGATTATGGGGTGGGGTTATTGTTGTTGTTTTTTTTTTTTTACACTAGAAATAGTATTCCCTTTTCTGGCTTTCATTGTTGCTAATGAAGAATCAACATTCAACGGTCTTTTCTCTCTGGCTACTGCCATGTTTCTTATCTTTGGAGTTCTATAAGCTTTACTAGAAAGTGTCCAGTTTTGCATTTCTTTTTATTTATCCTGATTTGGATTAGTGTGGCTTCATGAATCTATTGCCTTGTACCTTTTATTTGTTTTAGAAAATGTTGAGATAATAGCTCTTTGGATACTGTCTCTAACATATTTTGTTTTTCTCTTTTCCATGGTCTTTTGATTAGACCTTCTCATACATACCTCTGGGTCTCAAACTCTCTTTTTACCCCCCATGTCTCTGTTTCTCTTTTAGGATTTCAGATGATTTCTTCATTTTTCTCTTCAATTTAGCTCAACAGTTGTGCTTAATCTTTGGTGTAATGAGTTGGTTGTAATTTTAATTTAAATATGCACATTTTCATCTTTAAAATTCCAGTAGGTTCTTTTCATTTTTATATTTTTCTTCCTTATGTGCATTATCACACTTGTATTGTTATTTCTTTCAAAATATTAAATATATTCCCTCTCCCCCTACCTCTCTCCTTCTTTTTCTCTCTCTCCTTCTCTCTCTCGTTTTCCCCTTTTCTGTTTCTCACTCTCTTCCTTGGGGTGTGTGTCTGTCCATTATGTATATGAAATTTTTACTGATCTATTTCAGCTATTTCCTATTTTTACTGGTCTCATGCAAATATACCTCACTGGTATGTTTAGTTATTTTTAACCATGAATTTCTTATTTTCCCTAAAATACTTGTTTTAATACAAATTATTTGAGACATGGAGCATCTATTGGCTCTTTCAAAGGTATTTCATCCACTTCTGTTGGGTATGTATAGACACTACTGGTCTCAAACCACTAAAAATACTGAGTTTAAGATCCTGTGTATTACTGGGTACGTACAAATGGGCTACAAATCAGCATGAGACTAGTTTTTTTTTCCAATTCTTAGATGAAATATTTCCCCTCCTTCCACTCATTGCCAAGTTTTGAGATTCTTCCCCCCCCCCCTTTTTCCTTGGCTTTGGGACAGGATTGGGGAGGAGAGGGCATTTCTTGTTTACCCCACACTAGACCTTTGTGGCAGCTTTAAAAAAGTTGATCTATTTTTAGATTCCCGCCTTTGGTTGGGCCTGAGGTTTCATCTGTTTTCTGTGCCACTTTAGTCTCTAAAAACTGAAGTGAATTTCCTAAGTTTAGCAACTGCCCTTTTTGTGCGAAATCTGACTGGAATGCTTTATTCCCTTTCTGTGTTTCCAGAGTTAGCTCAGATCTTGGTCTGAGAATTCTTAAATACTGCAGCAGCATTAATATGCTGCTTATCTAAGAACTTCAGTTGTTTTAATTAGGAGGATCAGTTCAAGAACCTAGGTCACTGTATCACCAGGTCTTACCCCGTGTACCTCCGGGAAGGATGAAGATAGCTTATATACTATTAATATCTAGTACTGTATTTCTGTCTTTTTAAAAAGATTTTATTTATTCATTTGAGAGAGAGAGAGAGAGGAAGAGAGAAAGATATCTGGGCAGAGCTAGAGGGAGAAGCAGACTCCTCACTGAGCAGGGAGCTCAGTTCAGTATGCAGCTGGATCCCAGGACCTGAAGATCATAACCTGAGCCTAAGGCAGATGCTCAACCATCTGAGCCACCCAGGTGCCCCCTTCTATCCTTTGATATCTCCACAGATTATTTTTATTTATTTATACCATGTGTTATTGTTGTTTTTTACTTTCACGTGTACCAGTTTCACTTTTCATTATTTTCCCTTTTATATCATCATATTTGTAAGATCATTTTCTTCTTCCTGAATAAATCCTTTAGAAAGTCCTTTAGTGAGAGTCTATGTGTCTTATGCTCACTCCGAATTTCTTTTTTTGAAAATATCTCTATCACTCTCATCCTTAGAACACAGGTTTTCTAGGACTGCAATATTAATTTAAAAGACATTTTCTCTGAATTCTCTTTTTTAAGATATTCCCCTTTCTTCTGACTTCCATTCCCCCAAAGTCTACTGTCTTTCCAGTTATTTAATTGCAACTGATTTCTCTTTCTCCCTCCTTCATGTCTTCAAGATTTTCTATTTGTCGTCGGGGTTCTGCCAGTTCACTAAAATATGCTTTGGAGTAGATAGCTCTCTTTTTAAAATTTATTGAATATTTACTTCTTATATTTCTTTATACATATCTAGAAAATTCCTACCCATAATTTCTTCAAATTAAGGCTTTTCTTCATTCTCCCCACATTCTCATTCTGGGACTTTGCTTCCATGTCTTAAACTTCCTTATTTTAATCTCTCTGTCTATTTATCTCCCTCTTATATTTTCTCTCTTTGTTTTTCTGTGTCCCTTTGTGGTCACTTATCTGGATCCATCTTCCAGTATACTAACTTTTTTTTCATCTTTTATTTAACCCTTCTTTTTTGTTTTTAAGATAATATAAATTTACTATAAATTATATATGATATAAGTAGAACATTAATATGAACAAAAATCTAACATAAATACAAAAGGTTCATTGATTGTTTTTAAACTTAAGGATATGTTCTTTTTACTTGATTATCATTTTTATTCTTTTGTTTTAGTTCTTTAAAACATTTCATACACATTATATCCTGTATCTGATAATTCGATATCTTAAGTTTTGGGGTATCTAAATTGATGTTATGTTTGTTCTGCCAGTGATTCCTATTGCTTCGTTTCCTTGCATACTTGATAACTGATGAGTATCAACTCAAAATGTGGTGTTCTGAGTGGTAAAATCATGAATGGTTTACTCGATAATAGTTTGCACTTGATTGACCCAGGAACTGGGTGCTAGTATCTACCCAGGATAGCTTTAGCTCCCTTATTGGATACATAATGAATGTGGGAGTCTCATGTTCCTATTCCTTACTTTTGGTGAGAGAGCAATGACATTTATCTGTAGGTCAATTACTAATTTTGCATTTGCTTATTAGTTTCTGTGTTTGTTGTTGATGTTTTCAGTGGTTGGTTTCTGTTTTCTTTTGTTGAATCTGTGTATTTTCCTTGTTTGACAGTACACTTTTTTTTTAAGATTTTTTTTTTTTTTTAATTTGACAGAGAGAGAGCACAAGCAAGGGAGGAGCAGGGAGAGGGAGGGGGAGAAACAAATTCCCTACCTAGCAGGGGGACCAAGGTGGGGCTTGATCCCAGAACCCAGGCATCATGACCTGAGCCGAAGGCAGATGCTCAACTGAATGAACCACCCGGGTGCCCCAAGAGTACACTATTTTTTGAAAGTTTATTATAGGAAGATCCTAAAGAAGATCCATTTTTGTTATAGGAAGACCCATAAGAGTTTGTAATCCGGGTATATTAACAGAAAAGTCCGTAGTACCCTACACTTGTATAAAATGTCCAGCTTTCCTAATCTTATCAATTTATATCTTAATGAAATATTACTTGATAAATTTTCATTTTATATAATTTTTTCTATCCTTTCAAATTTACCTTTGGTGAGGTACTAATCCAAGATAACTGGAGACAATAAATCCTTGGGCATAAAACCAACATTTTTTACTCATTATAGTCTGCACAACTACCATGAGGTATAGGTTAACTAAAAATACCTCTTCTATGTTTGGTAGCTTGAGTAGACACTAGCCAACTTACTACCTTCAAGTTATACTATTTGTACAGTATCTTATACACTTGAGTTTGAATTAGCTAATGAAAAAAAGCAAGTATCCTATAATTAGGGAGAATATTGCATATTCCCAATGGTCAAAATTCTGACATTTACTAGTTGTATTATACTGGGCTTCAGTTTTTCTCATTTGTAAAATAAGGATAATAAGGACACATCTTGTATGATTAATTTTCTTATTTGTAAAATAAGGATTAATAATGGACATACCTTGTATGATTAATGTCAAGATAAAATGATATATAATGCATGTAAAGATATAAAACGCCTAGCAAAATACTTGAAATATAGTAAAACTTTCACTAAATTTTGGCCATGTGGTTATGATCCCTGATGATCAGATAGTCCAGGAAGGGGAAAAGAGTATAGGTAAATTTTGAAGGAAATATGATTTGCAAAGTTAAATTAAAAAACTTTGAAGGAGGAGTAGTCACCTGCTGGGGAGTCAGGCAGCACTAAGGAGGTTACCAGCTGTCAAAACGAGGGGCTAGAAATGTGAGTGCCACAGGGTGGTTAATTTTTCCAGTTCCCCAATTTCTCCAGGGCTAGTCCAGGAAAACAAATTGCTTAAGGTCTAAGGTTTCTTGGGAAGTATGTTCATACAAAAACAGTACTTTGATGACTTTCTTCAAGTGTGAAGTTGAATAATGTGATAGAGGTTGGGTTCACACCTCAACAAGTACCTGGTTGATTGTGCCTTATATTCATTTCTGCCCTTGCAGCCCTCTGAAACAACACTTAAAAGGAGTTATTGCAAATTCCTCTTTCGAGATATAAATGTAGATGGCCATATCCACAGGGGTAAATGAGGACAAAAAGAAAAAAACCTGAAGGGCACAGACATACCTTGGAGGGTGTGTGTGTGTGTGTGTGTGTGTGTGAGAGAGAGAGAGAGAGAGAAAGAGAGAAAGGAGGCATTGGGGATGCCTCTAGATATGATTAACTACAAAGAAAAGCATGTAAATGATTATCACTCAGGTCACAGTAGTGTCTATTTCTAGGGGAGAGGGAGTAGAGTGGATTACAGGGCAAGGGGATGGGTTGTTTTGGTAGTGCTGTTTCTTATCTTCTGTGAAGTCATAAGGGTAGTCACTTATGATCATCTGTTAAACAATATACAATGTTTTATTCACATTTCTGTATTATCTTCTCTTCCTCAAAAAAATGAAAAGAATAATAAACTGTTAAAATTGAAAAAAAATTTTTTAAATTGAAAAATATTTAACAGCTTTCATGATTTCGTAAAAACATATTATACATACAGCCAATTTTTAGTTATTCTTATGGTGATTATCCTCCTTGGGATGATTTATGAGGTTTCTGATCTCCAGCTGGTTTGTCCTTGCTAACTGGCTTACTTTCTGAGGCTATTTCCCTTACCCTCCGATGCTGGAAGCAATGCCTGGCTTTTACCCATTAACCAGTTAAAAAGAGAATATTCACGATCTTTCTTATATCAATCAATAAAGTAATCAATATAGACTGTTGTTGTAAATCCAAATAATACTTATGGTCCCTTCCGCCCAAGCCCCCGGAGCCAGCCTGCTCTCTAGGGTTCCAATGGGAAGGCTCAGGGGTGTTGAGTGGAAGCCTGGCCCAACCAGTGAAATCTGGAAATGATCTCTCCTTAGAGCTAGGAAGTAACCAGATTCCCTAAGCACAGTTGTTCTATAGAAGGAATTCAGAGCATGTCACCTCAAAATACGCCACTCGGTATATTCAAAATGAAGGCATCTGAAGAGAACCTGATAGAAGAAAAACTCCCTACCCTCTGCCTGTTTACCTCAAAGCAGGAATGTTTGTAAAGCTGTCCCCCTCTCCTTTCTACCAGGAAGGCAGAAGTTAATCACTAGAGACAAGTAAAGACCTTATCAGCCCAAAGAAGGCAACAGAAGAATTTACATAACAAGCTTTAATAGCCCTTAGCTTCCATTAGCTTCCCATATATTTACCTTCCCATAAGTTGCCACCTAATACCCTAAACCCTCTTTCCTTTATCTTGTCACTTCCTACAATATCATTGTTTTCTTGATTTCTTGAAATGTTGTGTAAGTCCCATGTTCTAATCATGCCTTTGAGTTATTCATCATTGACTATACCTGTTCCTAATGTGATGCACCTCCTGTTTCTTCTTCTTAATCTGTCGTTGTCAGTCTAATTTGAAGGGCCAGTTAGAGAGCATAGGAGGTAGAGGGAAAAATTTGTGTCCTTCCCCACACCATCTACCCCTAACACACATGAAGATTATCCTTTCACTTTCCATTTTGCTCTAGTTTCTGGAGTCTCTTTATCTTTTCAGTTTATTACAAAGATAGGAAATTATGGCTGAGGCCTCCCTCTGGCCCTTAATCCTTCATATGAAATGGTTTCTATGGCTTTTATTCCCTGGCTCTGCTCCTGGAACAGTCCTTCTCTGCCACTCTCTCCACTTACACAGAGGACACCAGCCATTCTTGGCCTCCAAAGAAATTTCCTCCCCAGATTAACAGCCATTTTCCCCCTCTCCCTTGGTTTATTCATTTCATCAACACAGAATCAAGCTGTGATAGTTTCTGTCTTTAAAAAAAACCCCAAAAACCAAAAAACAAACAAACAAAAAACACCTCCCTTTATTCTCAAATTCTTTTTTTTTTTTAAGAGTTTATTTATTTATTTGACAGATCAGATCGTAAGTAGGCAGAGAGGAAGGCAGAAAGAGAGGGAGGGAAGTACGCTCCCTGCTGAGCAGAGAGCCTGATGCAGGGCTTGATCCCAGGACCCTGGGATCATGACCTGAGCCAAAGGCAGAGGCTTTAACCCACTGAGCCACCCAGGCGACCCTATTCTCAAAGTCTTAAAAATAAAAAAAAACCCTACAAGCCCCAGCTCTGCCTCATTTCTCTCCCCACTTCACATCAGAAATTTCAAATAATCCATATTTACTGCCACCACTTCCTTAAAATGCATCCACCATTAACACATTATAATTAAGATTTCCTCCCATCACTGTGTTGAAATTGTTTTTGTCAAGGTTACTAATGACATTGATCTCACTAAATCTGGTCATCAATTCTCTCTCTTCATCTTACTCAATTCTCATACAGCTTTTGATTTGGGACTGCCTGTCCTTAAAGAGCTATGTTCCCTTGACTTCAGGAACATCCCACTTTCCTTGTTTTCATCCTGGGTGACTGTCCATTTCTTCCCATTCTTCTTTGCTGACCCCCCTTCTCTTCCTGACTTCCAAATGCTGGACTTCTCCAAGATCAGTCCCTAGTCTACTGTTCTTTGCACTCATTTTCTCCCTCACTCAGAAACCTTATCATAAATACCATCTCTATGGTGATGTCTCCTAGAATTACATCTTTGGCCCTCACCTCTTTGATGAATTCAGACTTGGAAATTTACATGCCCCACTTCACATTTCCACTCGGCTATCACTTAGGCATATCAAACTAATTTTATCAGACTAATAAGAAAATTTTTGTTTTTTCCTCCTAAACTTCTCTATTGTTTCCAAAGCAATGAAGTATTATTTTCATTCTTCCCATGATGTCGGCCAAAAACTTTGCCTTATTCTGCAAATCTAATCCACTGGCAAATATTGTCAGTTCTTTCCTCAGGGTGTATTCTGCCTCTGACATGTTACCACCCCCACAGCAGGATCTCCAGTCCAGGCTGCCATTGTTACTTACCTGGCTCTTACCTGGCTACCTCACCTGGTCCTGTCTGGTCTACCTGACCCTAATCTTGACTCCGTAGAGAACTTTCTACACAAAGAAGACATAATTATCTTTTAAAATTGAATATCATAAGGGCAGTCAGTTAAGCATCCAACTCTTGGTTTCAGTTCAAGTTATGATCTTAGGATCATGAGATGGAACCCCATTTTGGGCTCTGAGCTCAGCATGGAGTCTGCTTGAGATTCGTCCCTCCGTCTGCCTCTCCTACGTATACTTTCTCCTTCTCTCTCCCTCAAAAGTAAATAAATAAATCTTGGTAAAAATTTTTTTTAAATAAAAATAAATAAAAATGAGTATCATAAAAGTTTCTTTCCTCCATAAAACCTTCCCACAGCTTTCCTTTATACTTGATACAAATCTCTGACCATGGCCTAGAAGACATTATATGACCTGTCCCTCACCTCTCACTCCTGCCACTTTCTCCCCCTTCTCATGATGTCCCAGCAGCATTAATCTTTGGCTTTTTCTTGAATATCCCACATCTATGTCCATTGTGTAACCTTGACACTTGTTGACCTTTCTGCCTAGTTAGTATATTCAACCCAAATTGTTGCACAGCTACATTCTTCTCTGGTGGGTTCTCTTTCAGGATTTCTTCTAGAGTTCTTCCTTGACCTTATTTAACACACAGGATCCCCTCCATGCCTGAAATTCTCTGCTACTCTTCCCCATGATCTTGCTTTGTAGTAACTTTGCATGTATTTACCTTACTTTGTATATACTCCTTTGTGATCAGTATGTACCACCATTGCAAATTATATTATCATCTTTAATGACTTCTTTAGAACATAAACTCCAAGAATAATGTGCAACTTGCAATTAAAATGATACCATTTCTTCTCAAAAGACATTATAGACTCCTAATAACTCCAAAGTGATCATTGAGATCTTGAAGTCACGTGAGACCCAGAGCCTTTCTGCTCTGGGGAGAACTGTTTTATTCCCCTTGGTGCTATTCAGGAAGAAACTGGCCAAGATATTAACCTCTGACTTCATCCTTGGACAGGAAAATGGAGTGAAATCAGCTGGGTCTTAACTCTCCCCAGGACAAATATTTTCCAACCCAATGAAAGATTTATTTTTATGTGCAGTGAAACATCTTTCTGCCCCC
>PISX010017363.1:0-43610 GCA_004024625.1 Mellivora capensis | reverse complement strand
GTGGGTGGGGTAATGGACATTGGGGAGGGTATGTGCTATGGTTAGTGCTGTGAAGTGTGTAAACCTGGCGATTCACAGACATGTACCCCTGGGGATAAAAATATGTTTATAAAAATAAAAAGAAATAAAAATTGCAGAACTGAAAAAAAAAAAAAAGAATAGCTTTTTCTCCTGGAGTATTTACTTTTTTTTTTTTTTTTTTTTTTTGTGATGGGCAAAAGGCAGAGAATCTATCCAGGTGACTAAAACGTGCACAAAACTGGTGGATCTTTTTGCAATCTCAAGGGGCTAGAAAGACATAATTGTAGTTCAGAGCTGTTTACGAAATCAGTTTGAAGAGGCAAGATCCTAGAGAAAGAGAAAAAAAATATTTTTTAAAGGGGAAACAGTAAGATTAACAGCTAAATGACCTCTCAATAGAAGTGATGGAGGCCACAAAACAAAGGTATGACATATTTCAAGTACTAAGAGAAAATAGGTGCCAACCTAGAATTCTATACCTAGTGAAACTATCCTTTACATATGGAAGCAAAGACATTTACAGACAAACAAAATTTGAAATAATTTGTCACCAGAAAACCCACACTAGACGAATTACTAAGTGGAAATCTCTAAACAGAAGGAAAATAATTCTGGAAAATGTGAAAATGCAGGGAAGAAAAAAGCAAAGTAAAAAGTAAATACATGGGTAAATATATATGGATATTGAATATACAAAAATAATTATTTTAATATTATGTTGGATCCAAACTAAATGTAGAATTAAAATTCATAACAATAATATGAATATTAAAATGGTAATACATAGAGTTAGTGTGTTCTAATTTTATTATTTTTTTATATATTTGGGCAAATGAAAAATAATAAAATTATAGGTACAAAACCAAATCTATAAGGGGTTACATTAAATGTAAATAGGCTAAATATTTCAATTAAAAGACCAAATTTTTTGATTGAATTAAGATAACAAATTTAATTATATGTTGTTAAATGCATCCATCCTCAATATAAGGACAAAGCAGCATTGAAATAAATGTATAGGGGGAAAAACACAAAGAAAACTATTGCTGATATACTGTGAGAAAAATCAATTGTACACAAGGAGTATTGCCAGATTTAAAGAATGTCATTTTGTAATGATTAAAAGTTCAGTATACCAGGCTGATCAGATATAATCATGTTAAATGTGTATGTACATAATAATATACCTACAAACTATATAAAGCAAAAATGTCAGAACTAAAAAGGGGAATAGATTAATCCATAATCAGAGTATATTTTTATATTTCTCTCAATATTTGATAAAGATAAAAAAATTTCAATAAGTATAAAGAACTGAGCAACATAATTAAGTGATCTAAATTGACATTTGCAGAACAATGCACACAACAGAATATTTTCACAGCTGCCCATCAAATTCTTCCAAAAGTCACCATATGCAAGACTTAAAGCAAATCTCTTCAAAATTCAAAGAAAGTTAGTTAGACATTCTCTCTTCCTTTAGGGAAATTAAAGTAAAAATAAATGGCAGAATAGAAATCATCAAAATATTTTGAAATACCCTCAATATCCATATGTTTAGAAAAAATAGAAAATTAAAAATATTTTTATCTGAATTATAATGTAATAAGAGTTATCTGGAGAATACATCTACATCTAGGCCTAAATGGAAATCTATAATTCTTAAATGCTTATAATAGAAAAAAAAAATTTTTTAAGTTGAAAACCATGTGTGAAACATGTCACACATTCCATTAGGAAAACAACAGGAAAATAGACAAAAAGTTAATAAGAGAAAAAAAAAGGGCTCCTGGGTCAGTTGAGCAATGACTCTTGATTTTGGCTCACATCATGATCTCAGGGTGGGAAGATCAAGTTCCCCCTTGGGCTCTGCAGTCAGTGGGGAGTCTGCTTGAAAGTCTCTCCCTCTGCACCCCACTGCTCATGCTCACACACACTCTGACACACACACTCTAAAATAAATAAAATCTTAAAAAGAATAAGAGAAAAATGAATAACAAGATCATAAATAAATATGACAGTGAATCAACAAAGCAAAGTTGATTTTTGCAAAGACTCATAAAATGATAATCCATAGCAGAAATGTTCAAGGGGAATTGAAGACCATAATCTACCATAGCAGGAATGAAAAGGCGGGGGGGTGGGGGGGGGGAGGGGAATTGTAGATTCTATAGTGCTGAATAGTCAAAAAATAATATTGTCATTTTTTTATGTCAATATACTTGGAAAATAACAGAAAATGGACACATTTCTCAAAGAACAATCTAAAAAATACTGACACAAGAAGTGGAAAATCTGAATAGAAGAAAATCAACTGAATTAGAAAATTCCCATAAATAAAGCTGTGAAAGGCAAAGTGTTCATCAACAGTAAAATGCATGAATTATGGTGCATGACAATAATGAAAGAACTATTGTTATGCATAATATAAATAAATCTCATAGGAGTAATGTCTACTGAAAGCAACTAAAGTATATTATTTGTAACTCAATTTACACAGTTCAAAAGTAGAAAGCCCATTTATGGATTAAAAGTCAGAAAGATATTTTTTCTGGAAAGGTAGTAAAAGGCAGAGGGCAGCAAGGGACTTTGTGGAATGCTGATAATTTATTTCTTGATCTTTGTGCTCATTATACTGGTGTATTCATATTATGAAAATTCATCAATTTGTTAATTCATAATTTGTGCATTTTCTGAATAAATCAGTGGTTCTCAACTAGTTCTCTTCATTCCTAGGGGACCTTCCACAATGTCTGGAGATATTTTGGTTATCACAACTTGGCAGGAGTGCTACTGGCATCTAGTGGGCAGAGGCCAGAGATGCTGCTAAATATTCTACAATGCAGAAGCCTCCCTAAATAAAAATTTCTGGTTCAAAATGTCAGTGGTGCTAAAATTGAGAAATCTTGGTAAATAAATTCTATTTAAATAAAAATCTTAAAAAGATAACTACATAGATATACTCTACTTTGTGTGGGAGTTTAAATACATTAAAAATTGCATCAAAGATATAATGTATAGGACATATAGAAAATTAATTGAAATCTATAAAATGTGAACACATATACACATATATTTAGATTTGAGGGAAACTAATCACAAATCAGAATTTAATTCCAAGCCTGCCATATGTATTCATTTGTAAGGACTTTAGGCAGAATTTGATTAAAATTATCTTTGCTGTAAGGCCAAAATTTAAAGAAAAAAAAAAGGAAACAAATGTGTCCCAAAGCCTATACATGTAAAGTACAAGGGAGTATTCATTCTACGTCTAGATTTCTTATAAGCTCGGTCAAAAAGGGAAAAAATGGAATATGTTATTTTAATTGTCTGGCAAAACAAAATATACCAATTCATCCTGAGGGAAAACAAAAACAAAACATACACATTATTAACATTGAATTTTGAAGGGAATCTGCAAGGTGAAGAATTTATAGACATCACTGATAAACACTGATTCAGCAAGAGTTTTGAAGAAACTGTGGCAATTTTTTAAAAATATGACCATATCTATTTGTACTCAAATCTCAATTTAATGGCAAGGCCACAACATAAAATATATATGAATGAAGCCCTTTCTGCATGGCAGATGGGAAATGAAGTAGCTGCAGTAGCTATGGGAATTTAGTACAGAGATACAGGATCCAAATCTCCACACCAGAAAATGGCAAACTAGTCTCACACTTCCCCCATGGGCTAAACCTGGTTCGCCACCTATTTTTGTAAATAAAGTTTTACTGGGACACAGTTATACCCATTCATTTTCCTATGATTTGTCCCTCTCTTCATGCTGCAAAGATATGAATGAATGATTGCAATAGACAACATATGCCCCAAACACCTAAACCATTTACTACTATGAAGCCCTTTCAGAAAAAAATTTCTGACCCTTTCAGAGGAAAAAACTCAATACTTTGTCCATTGTGCAAATGGCAATGGTGTTGAATACATTTTTGGAAAAAGCAGTATAGCAGGTAGTTTAAATTATCTACTAAACCCTGGAGTAGAAATAGCTTTGTTATCAGAGGAAAACAAAATAAGAACTTATGAAAATTGGATAGGCTTCCATGTATCTTTTCCCCTAAGCAGATGATGTAACCACCATAACATAAAAATATATATAGTTTCATGTAGCTTTTAAAATAGCAATAAAACTGGATAATTCCTTGGATAAACCACGTTATGCTAAATTTCTCAATTTAAGAAAAAGGAAGATTGAACTAAGTTAGTACTGGGATAGGGAAATACTAAAGATGTTCCCCTTAAGATTTCTATCTATTCACTATTCATTCAAACATTGATCTAGGTATGGCTGGGGACTCGAAAGTCACATGACCTTAAAATAGAAGTGATCCCTGACTCATGTGGTCTTGGTATAATCAATCACATGAGCCTTTAAACAAACAAAAAAGGCAGAAAGTCCTTCAGTTTGCTGTGATAGAAGAGCAGAGCAGAGATATGAGACAGAAGAGGTCAGAGAAATTTGAAATGTGAGAATTCCATCCACCTTTCTTGCCTTGGAAGATGCAGGACGGCAACCAGATAAACCCCATAATTATTTTTATTGGTTAACTTCTGGATCTTTATAAGGGTTTTTTTTTTAATGTTTGCCTGCAAACTCTTTAATTATAGGAAAACAATTTTATAATGTTTTCTATAGAGAGATGAAGAGATAATTTACTACTTTCCCTAAAATGTTTAGTGGCTTGTTTTTTTATTCTTCTTCTTATTAACAGGCTAGGGATGTTATTTCAGCTTCAATGTTATATGCATTTTTAGAAGTGCTTTTAGGCTTAGAAGTTTGTGGAAAAACTTCAATAAACTTTTGTATGCAAACTGTATAATTTGAAAATTTTTTTCTAGCTATCAGATTCTTTCCCTATGTATGTGATATGTTTATTTTGTTGTCTTCTCCTACCCATGTATTTACTGTGCTGGGTCTCTAGACTACGTTCCTATTATCATACAACCTCTGGATCCTAGGCCTTTCTTTGGTCCTTAATATTGGAACAATCAGCAATAATTTAATTATGCACAGAAGAAATTGGAAACCATTTATATATGTGCATTAAGCCAAAAATGAATGTATCCACAACTGAACTTTTCCTTAGTTAAATATTCCAAATGACCATCCTGAGATGCCAGCTATCATGAGGGAAAAGTAAGAGGGAAAGGAAGCAGAAGTCTTAACTGAATGCAGTTAAAATGTCCTATTTTTTCCAAATTTTACAAAATTGCATGACCAAATAACCATGTTATAGGTTCCTCCCATGTCCTTGGAAGGTCAGTTCAAATGAGGCTCCCTGAAGCTGAAATAAGCATCACTTGCTTCATAGTAAAACCACTTCTGACTACATTAGATTAGAATGTAGTCATTTTTCTTTCAAGGATTTATTGTCAGTTGATATATATAATGTGCTTTTCTCCTTGTGTGGTGATTAAAATAAAGCTAAACCATTTTTCTGACCAGTATTGGTGAAATGCCTAATTGAGATCATTAGCAGAGTCTGTGAACATATTGCCTTAATTTGGTGCTCTTACCAAACAAGTTAATTGGTCAAGAACAGTGTATTTTAGTAGTGGGAGAAATTGCCTGGATATTTTTCAAAATCATAAATTTTATTAAATGCATGATTCATAATGGAAAAACACCCAATTGCTTTCTTATATACCACAGTGATTCTATTACTATTATGTCATTTCCTCTAACTAAATCTAAAGTTATTACAAATCCAACTTTTGGCATATTTTTATATAAATATTTTCCTCACCCCTAAACTAAAAGATATGTCCCTTTGTTTAAATGGATAATAACACACACACTCACCAGTCCATATTAACTATATAAATAGACTTTGAGTAGTTTAAGAATTCTAGAAATTATGTTAGATTTGACAGTAATGTGGTCAAGTGGAATAAAGCAGAATGTGTAACTTCAACACTTTAGCTTCATTTTTCATAAAAAAAAAAACCAACTCCCTCTAATGTCAGCTTGAGGACAGAAGAAATAACAAAAGGCACTTATGGGATTGAGGATATGGTGCCTGAAGCCATGTGAATCTAGCAAATTTTCCCTTGGGATGATTCACATCTGAAAGTGAGAGTTTCCATGTTCCTGTGAAAAGTGAGTTTCAGTTTGTTTAAATTGAGGGAAATATAACATAACTTTTATATTTTTTCTCAAGTTTTCCTGTTAAAAATGTACTTCACACCCCAGAAATGTAACATTTCTTCTCAGTACACCTTCTATATGTTTTAAAAGATGTGAATATACTCTGTAAAAATAAAACAAAAAAAGAAGAAAAAGAAAAAATGTTTCTTTCACTTTAAACTAATTGAATAAACCTAGGTAGCCTTGAATGGATGTGATAGGAGGAAATGTATATATATCACATCCCAAATTTAGAGAATTTTCTCCCAAAGAATGATCAAGCAAACATAAAGAATAACATGAGACAGTATTTTGAAAACAGAAGCACTTGAGAAATATTTTCCATTTTTGAAATAGGATAACTATTTGCCAAATGTTTAAGTTGGGTGACTGCTACAATATTTAAATTTTTGTATGAAATTAGCAGTCTTTTGGCAAAAAAAATTACACAAGACAACTGCCAGATTAAAATACATACACTCAATCTGTCCTTTAACTCACCACTTATCCTCTCCTCCTGTTTTTCTTTTTCTTTCTTATTCCTTTAATCAGAGAAAGGAAGTGTCTTTTTTTATAATCAGAAATGGAAATAAATTCTAAATGTGTGAAGACTGAACAAAGTGATTAATCACAGACCATTCTGAGTTTATTAAAAGCATTCTGCTGTAATTTTTTAAATCCAAAAGAATATATTTCTTGTTTATAGTGAACCCAAAATAGCTGAGTAGGAACATATGTTTATGCATCATCTTTTAAGTATTCACATTATAAGTATACATTTGCTAATATTCCAATTAGTTATAACATTAGTTACAATACCATTGGAAGAATTAATTGTTATAAATTAAATCTGATATGTTCTAAAAGGAGTATATGAGGCCTTGAACAATTTGACCTTTTCCATATCAGGGTTTTCCTAAAAAGCAATTCTTAGGTATACACACACAGAGATACATATATGCACACATGTATTTTAAAGGAATTAGAAATTGTTATTATATATGCATTAGATGTATTTTTAACCTGCTTTTTAGTAATATTGTCATCATTTCATTGTATCACTGGATTTTTTACATGTATTATTTTTAATGCTTATTTTACTTTTCAATATATAGATATGCCATAATTTAATCATTGCCTCCTTTGTTGAACTTTGTTTGCCTGTGATGGTTCCCCATTGGCTAGCTACAATGAATATATGTAAATATATATGTACCTACTTATATTTAAACATTTCTCATTATTTCCTCATATGGTTATTTATAAAAAATTTATTAGATAGAACCAAATGGCATCCTAAAATTTGTAATCTATGAGAATGCTACCTTCTCATCACACTCACAAATACTGGGTATAAAAATTATATTTTAATCTGTTTCATAGTTGAAAAAGTATCTTAAATACATTTAAATTCTTTTCAATGAACTCAATCTATTGTCAACTCCTACCCCTTGCCAATTTTCCAACTGATATTCTTGCTCCCATTAAGTTGACTTGTAAGAACAATTTTCACGTAGATTTTGTTTTTCCATTTAGTCTGCTTTTTCAACATGGGGACACAGATGGAAAAAAATTCAGTCTTCCTCACTTATAATATTTTCATTAACCTCATCTCACCATTGTCTTTTAACTATATTGATATAATTGGATTTTTATCCATTTTCCATATCCTAATATGCTTTTGCTATTACATGGGTATATTACTGGCCATTTTATTAAAGCTAAAAGATCAAAGTATTGATACTCTTTTTTCCTTAGTTTAAAATCTAAATGAGTTTGTGGAAGTGATGATATAATGAGGTGAATTCAATGTGATGATTCCGGGTATCAAGGCAGTTTCAAATGGAAGAATCCTCCATGAAGAAATTTCATCTCTGAGCAAAATTTGTGAATCATGTCAAGAAATTTTCAAAAGTCACTGATTAGTCTAATGAGACACCCTCAGACTTTTTGAAATGAAGAAGTCATTACACTCTAAATAAAATAATAGTTCATTTTTAAGAAAATGTCAAATAACCCAATTTGAATATTACAGTTTCTTTGTTAGCCATTCTTGGAAGTAAAATATCATCTTCCATGAAAATAGTATCTACTATTACAGCTCAGTACCTCAGTCACACAAGTTTTTTTTCTATTACTGTACTTTGTACAGCAAAGTCCTTTATATACTTACCATTTTGTCAAATGAGATCTAAAAGGATCTGCACTCAAGGGCTGAGACATAACAAAATTATTTTTTACTACTTAATCAGGGACGTGTAAGGGAAATATCACTTTTTTCCCAGGAGCGTGTAGTGATAAGGAAACAATACTGGGAAGTTGCTGCTATGGCTCTGATTTACACTGAAGCAGTATAGTTTTACCTACCATTGTATTTGCACTCAGTGCCCATTTCCTCAACACAGGTGATGGGACAAACCGTAAGAAAAGAAGAAAGAGGTTATTCAACACTTCGGCTATTTAGTTACTTTTACTTTTGTTATCAATCATTTACATAAAAAAATCCTAACAGGGTTCAGCCACATCTGGAAATGTATTCATTTGTAGGTGCAGCTCTGCAAGTGAGATATTAATACAGAGTCTTTGTGCCTACAGATGAGTCTTTAATTCATCAAGTTATTAACTCTTGTAAAGTGGCAATGAGGTGATTTTGTTTACTAGTTGTTCATCCTGCCAACATTTGGTAATGCCCACTGTACAAGATATTTTGCCTTTTAACTATCCTATAGTTCTCTTAGCCAACAGGATACAGTAACTTACTCTTTAAGATACCTCGGGAGTTAATTTCTAATTCAAAGAGTTCCAACAGCAGCTTATGTTATCTATATTCAAAATATGAAATTTCTTCAACTTATAAATGGTCAATCTTAATATTACATCACATCATAACTACTGTCATACTATTATGCAAAGGTGCTCTGTTGCATGAGACAAAATAAATTGAAATACTGACATTTGTAATTCCAAAATAAATACAACTTTCATCATGCTTTTATTTCTTGTTTGTTGTTTCACCAGTTTCTTTATATCTTTCCTTTCTTTATATCATTCTTTCCTTCTCACAAGTTAGATAATTTTCTGTTAAGTTTCATTTTTTTCAGCATCTTTAGTTAGTGCAGCTAGGTGTTGGTAAAGTGAGTCTTTTAACTCTCTTGTGTTTAAGTAAATGACACTTCTTAAATATAACTCAAATGTATGGTAATCAAAATTTTAAATATTTCAAAAATTTAATAACAGTTTTATATAACTTTAAAAATTTAGATAGAAAAAATTCAGTATCACTGCAAAACTAAAGATGTGCACTTATTGTGTTTCCACATGGGTGTAAGAAAAACCTCAAGATCTCAAAAAGATGATTTCTTGGGATGATACAAGGATACAGAGATTCGAGGAGACATAACCAAAGATAACTAGGGAGATCCAAATGCAAGAACTAAGTCAATCTCTGAAAATGCACATATTTATACCTTAAGTTGACCATTTAGAAACTTTTAGAAAACACAAGTATACAAGTACAGACTCTAGGCTATCAGAGCAATGATGTTGTATCCATCCTGTAGTGTCTGAAATGCTCCACTACAGACTCATAAGAGAAGGAGAATGATAAAGTCAATCATCCTAGTGTTGTTTTATTTTTTAAGTTTCTTTTTGTTTTTTGTTTTTTATTTTTTTTAAATTTCTTTTCAGCGTAACAGAATTCATAGTTTTACACCACCAAGATGCCCTTCAACAGACGAATGGATAAAGAAGATGTGATCCTAGTGTTGTTTTAAGAATAATTCTGATCTTGTGCAAACATCCCCTGAAAGGATCCCAGTACCTCGCTTTTTTTTTTTTTCAGCTACCTCACTGTTAGAAACACTAGTCTAATGGAATAGTTGAATAGGAAATTAATATTTTATTTATTCTAATCATCTTTTATCATTTCTGTTCACTACTTCCCTCCATGCGTATTCAGTGTACTGCTTAGACAAATTAAAAAATTGCTACCACAAGAGTGTTAAATATCTCTACATTTAGCTCAACACAGGAACTAATTATCAAATGCAAAATGAACTTTTAGGTATACAAGCAAGAAGGACTAGAAGCAGCCTATTAGACTTTTTCAGTAATTTTTTTAAAAAGTTGTGTTTATGCATCTGAGATAGCAAGTGCAAGTGAATGAACAAGCATAAGCAGGGAAAGGGGGGGAAGAGGGACAGAGGGAGAGCAAGAATCATGGGCAGACTTCCCACTGAGGGCAGAGGCTGATGCCAGGCTCCATCCCACAACCCCCAGACCACCACTGGTGCTGAAATCAAGAGTTGGAGGTTCAACCTACTAAGCCACCCAGGTGCCTCTCAGTTATTATTAAAATATATAAATTAAAATAATTTGTTACATCCTTAAATGTGACTTAAAAGATGCAGTGACATCTTTTTTTTTTTTTTGCCCCAGACTGAATACACCTTTAATTACATAGTAAAACATAATGCAGGCATATAACTAGTATTCATTTTATAGAAGCATGTTTTACAATGGTTGCCAGAAAATATCCATTTCAAAGAGAAAGAAAAATCTAGAATTGGTTTGATAAAATTTGAAAAGGAAAAAAGTGGACAAGAGACAGTAGAATGAGCACAAAAATCATGAAAGAATCGGAAAAGAAAAGTGAAAAGAGTCTTAATAATTATACATAAATGATGATCTACACAAATATATATTTTTAAAGATTTATTTATTTATTTGACAGACAGTGATCACAAGTAGGCAGAGAGACAGGCAGAGAGAGAAAGAGGAGGAAGCAGGCTCCCCGCTGAGCAGAGAGCCCAATGCGGGGCTCCATCCCGGGACCCTGGGATCATGACCTGAGCCGAGGGCAGAGGCTCTAACCCACTGAGCCACCCAGGCACCCTTACTTCACAAGAAGGAATAATTATAATGCTTAAACTAATGTTTGTGTACTGTAGGCTATTACTGATGATAAATTTAATAACAAGAACAAAAGGGTAAGGAAAACTTGGTAAGAGATCTGAACCTCAACAGAAATCCATTAGACCAAGTGGAAATCAATCATAAAACTGAAAAAACAAAAAGCAGTGTGTAAATCTTTCTTGAGAGAATCTTTGTCCTGTAAGCTGTGACTTTAGGGCATCAGTACTTTGTTTTCCTACCACAGTTGTAGAGGGAGGACTATTTGCAGAGATAATACTCTAACCCACCACAGATCACACTTGCATATGCCTTCATAATTCAGAAAACAAATGAGGCCCTATCTTTTATTAGTTTAGAGTCTTTCTACTGGACTTCCATGGTTGGCAACATTTTGTGGCCATAACTATTTTGCCTACCAAATGGAGAAATTATACTGAAATATGAAGTCCTCAAGAGGCAAGAGTTAGGCTAAGTGGTGATGTGGAGAAATTGACAGAACCTAGGCTTCTCAACTTGGTGTGATACCAGCCTCCATCTTCATCATTCCATTTATGAGAGTTACTACTTTTTACTTCAACTAAGTTGGTTTTAGTTTCCATCACTTGCAATAAAATAACCCAAGCTAACTCGTAATTCATTTTATTTATTTCCATGGCAAACACCTTGACAAAGTTAAAAGACAAATTTAGTAGAAGATAATTTCCTTTTGAGGGTTATAAGTTTAATTAACACACCTTCTCCCCCCTTCCAATACCATTTTTGAAATCCTAGAATATGGAATCCTAAGCTATATTTTAGGCTATTACAATGTGCGTGGGGAATTTATACAAGGAATATGGCTATTTCAGCTAAGTTGTTTCATTAAATCCTGTAGGGAAAATGTGTTAAACATAAGGGGTGTGTGTGTGTGTGTGTGTGTGTGTGTGTGTGCATCCAAGAATAAATACTTTTTTCCCCCTTAGAGATAAATATCCCAAATACTAGGGTCCTAAATCCTATATGTTAGTCATAGAAGACAAATTTTTATGATTTTTTGACACATTTGTACTGCTAGACTTCATTTAAGCATATGAAGCACACATGTTACCCTGACAGCAAAGAAATGAAAATTATGCACTATATATATATTTTCAGTGGCATCTTTGTAGACCTTGCCAGTATGTGAACTGTTAGAACATGGCTGAATGTCAATTCTGCGCAGGAATTTTAAAGCAGGTTTAGTATAGTCGTGAATATATTTGGTCATAAATTTTACTATGCAGGAAAAGCAAACTTTCTCCAAACATGATATTTTATAAATATCCATTAATTTATAGCAAGGCTTTTTAATTCTGGATACTTTACTAATACTGATATGGCTTTTCAGTGGTTTTCTTAAGAAAAAATATAATGTTTTTAACATTATGAGATTCAGTATATAGTTTCAATAGTGACCTCTTCTGTCAGACTCCTTAAGAAAACACAGTTTAAAATAGCACTAAATGGGGCGCCTGGGTGGCTCAGTGGGTTAAAACCTCTGCCTTCGGCTCAGGTCATGATCCCAGGAACCTGGGATTGAGCCCCGCATCTCAGCGAGGATCCTGCTTCCTCCTCTCTCTCTGCCTGCCTCTCTGACTACTTGTGATCTCTGTCTGTCAAATAAATAAATAAAATCTTAAAAAATATATAAATAAATAAAAATAAAATAGCACTATATGGTTTTATGTGATTTAGAATTTTCTTTAAAGGTTCACCAGTAAATTAGAATTTTAACCAATTTTAATAAATATTGAAAATACCTTCACAGTTCTATTATTTCATTCTATCCAATTGAGGAATTGACACTGCTCTCATTTTCTTGTCAAGATTGACACCAAAATCATAGCTAATATAGATAATTCTCAGGTTTGAAATAAATTGGACAGGTCAATTTTTGAGACTATCTATAAATTTTGTTTTTCATTTTAGTACTGACATTCAAGCAAATTCTTAGCAAATTAACTAAATATTCATTATTAAAGCAAAATATGAATAACTCAAAAGGAAATCTCACTTCACCAGTATGGGATTTTGGTGAACATAATTTACTTATCTATAAATGTATACTAGACATTCACTTACAATTGCAAAAATTGCCTAATTCTGTGACAGAAAGCCTGAAATAGGTAAAGTATGATTAGGGTAAAATTTTACTTTTAGGGGTGCCTGGGTGGCTCAGAAGGTTAAGCATCTGTCTTTGTCTCAGATCATGATCCTGGGGTCCTCAGATAGAGCCTGACATTGGGCTCCCTGCTCATTAGGGAGTCTGCTTACCCCGTTCTCTGCAGCTCCCCCTGCTTCTGCTCTCTTTGTCAAAGGAATAAACAACAAAAATATTTTTTAAATTATTTTTACTTGTGTGAATTAAGTTTGGTAGGATACAACTTGACAGGAAATGTGGCACAGAGGACCTCCCAACTCATTGTTTAACCAACTATAGGCTGTGGTTTTTGTCCTCATGGTCCAAAATAGCTGAACTACTAAATCGACATTCCAAGAAGTAGAAAAGAATCACTGTCCATTAAAACTATTACATGAGGCATATATATGTGCCTATGTATATGTCTATATGAACATATGTGTATATGTATATATACCTATATAGTGTATATTTATTGTGCTAAATTTTCAATAGTCCAAATTAAAAAAATAACAAGGAAAATTAATTTTCATAACATTCCATTTCAGTATGTAATCAATATAAAAAGTTATGAACAAAAAATTTTACTTTCTTTTTCCATGCAAAGTCTTGGAAAATTTTTAAGTATTTATAGCATTTCTCAGTTTAAACTGGCTCCATATCAAGTGGTTAGCCTTCAGCTAATGGTTACTGAATCAGACACACATTCCATCTAAGATTAGAAGCAAGGCAAACATGCTAACTCCCATCATTTCTAAGCAAAATTCTACTGGAAGCTAGCTAGTTCAATAGATCAGAAAAAAATAAATGTTTTAAAGATTGGGAAGAAAGAAATAAAACTGTTTTTAATAATGGATGACATGATTATCTATTTAAAAAAAAAACTTACCAAATTCTCCACACACTCTCTCTCACACACAATACACAAATACTCCTCCTGTAATGAGTACAGCAAAGTTGCAAGATACAAGATTAATATACAAAAGAAAATTGCTTTTGTGTATGTAAGTGGTAAACAACTAGAATTGAAAATCAGTGATTTTTGTCTTAATCTTGGAGAATGAGTTTTTTCTTTATTTTTAAACTCAGTCATGAAATGACTTAGAATAGAGAATTCAATATTCCCAGGCATGGGGCAGGAACTTTGAATTTTCATGTTGAATTATTTTGTTACCTAATGTTTTAATTCTAGCTTTAAATATTAATTTGGTTCTATTAGTTTGACTGCTTCAGATACTACCATATTATGCTAGATCTTCCTCACTCTAAGCTGTCTTATGTATCTATTGCTTTCTTACAAATTCTGTTTTTTATGATTCTTATTATTTTGTCTTTTTTTCTCTGCAGATCTGTTACTGTACTTTTGTTTATATTAATTTTTAGATTCTTAAAAATTTTGTCTTTTCTGAAATATATTTGGAAATATTTCTTTCTTAAGATCAGTTCTACTTCATATCTTTTTGAATTTTATTTTCAGTTTTTTTTAATTTTGATTCACATTGTAATTTATCCTCAATTTTTAAAAATTTCAACCTTGTGTCTTATGTTATGCTTCATGATTTGACTTAATTGATATGCTTTAATCTAAGAATTTTTATTATTTTTACTTCTCAGAGTAGCTTTATATGGATGCTGGGTTTTATTTTCTCATATTTGTTTTTGGATTCTCTGAAACAGTAGTTGCTGGATACTTCTCAAAGAGCAGAGGTGGTTTTTCTGATGTCTAAATTCAAGGCCTTCCCCTTCTGCTACAAAATAAAAGCTGCTTTAAAGGACAGCCTTTTGTTTAAAATATAGGACACTTATTTCTTTTGTGTTACATCTTCTAATTCTTTGCCTCCCTCTTGTCTCAGTAGGGTCATCTTCATTTGCTTTTTTCTTTCTTTTTACCACCGAGGACACCCAAGGACAACTCTAACTTCAAAGTTGTCTGTCTCTCACAGATGCTTTGACTTCTCAAGATGGCCATCTCTGGTCCTGTGTATTTTCCAAACCCTTTACTTATGACTTACCAGTTGTGAGTGGTCTAACCTGCCATGTTTCCTCCTAGATGATGCCTTCTATGTCTAAAGGTAAACTATAATTGGTAATGTCTGTGTTCTGTCACAAGATGACCCTGTTACACTCCTCTTTCACCTCCTTCAGTGCCCAAGAACCCTATCTGGGCAGGATCTGGAGTTAATACTTCTGGTCTTGGGTATTTGTATTCCCTATTAACAAATAAAATGAGTTTTACCATCATGTAAAGTGGAAGACATAGTTGTTTTATTTGCTTTATGTCTTCTAATTTAGAAGAAATATTTTAAAACATTAGAATCTGAACACTACCATATTCTCCTACATGAATCCAGAAATCTCTCCATATTTGTCATTTATAGTATAGTATGGACATCCCTCCAAAATAAACATTTCTTGGCCTCATTAATTACAGATAATATCTACACTGCATTTTTTTTAGCATGGATGTATTTAAATTTATTTTAGTTTTGTTAAAGATTCTTAGTTATGGGGCACCTGGGTGGCTCAGTGGGTTAAATCCTCTGCCTTCGGCTCAGGTCATGATCCCAGGGTCCTGGGATCGAGCCCCGCATCGGGCTCTCTGCTGAGCGGGGATCCGGCTTCCTCCTCTCTCTCTGCCTGGCTCTCTGCCTACTTGTGATCTGTCTGTCAAATAAATAAATAAAATCTTTGAAAAAAAAAAAAGATTCTTAGTTATATAAAATAAATTCACTCTGGTGTCTTTAAGCAAAAACTTGATTTACGAAAGATTAACATCTTTAATGTAGAGTAACTATACAATTTACATCAGTCTTGGTCTTAAGGCTTTTGCCCTTGGGATGACGTATAATCGTTTTCATTCTCATGTTCACTCTCGAAAGTGTCCTGGTTGATGACAAATTATATGGTCACCTAATTAATGGCTCAAGCAATCACTGGGGAGCTGGAGAAAGATATCTGAGACTAAGCTTCTAGGAAGGACACCCAAAATAGTGCTGCAGAACTGGCCTGTTGATAATGATGCTGCCACTAATATGGTCACTACCAACATTCAAAGGTCAGGCTTTCCACTTTACTGCAATAGCTACTGCAATCCACGACACTTCTGCCTTAGGAACTGCATTGCGCATCTACTGACACTCCTGAAAAATGGTCACCTCTGGGAATGAAGATAACTCCTCAACCAAGGATTATTTTGTCATGCTTTTCAATTCCAAAGCAGGCTCAGTTGAGTGCATCTTCCTCCCCAGCATACAAGTCAGAGCTTCCCTTGCAGTTGGGATGCAGTTGTTCTGAAGTCTCCTAGTCATGCCCACTCACAGATATGTAATAAGTCTAATATTCCTTTATGGTTTATTTCCTGACTATATTATAAATGCCTCCCCTTGAACATATAGCTTCCTAAGATTATTTTTCCTCTTCCAAGTTATTTATTTAGTTATTAAAGAGATTTTTTAAAAAACTTTAATGTGTTTCTCCTTTGGGATCCATAATCAATATCTTTCCACTGATTATACACTTAAAATTCTTCAAATATATTGTATATCAAAGAGAAAAATTCAATATTCTTAAATCCAGTATCATATTTCAAGAGTAGTTCATAAATTAAATGTGCCTAGAGAGTAACCCCAAGGCTTAAGTGAATCTTGAAGGCACTGAATTCATAGAAGTGGGGTAACTGTGATAGATGGCTAGAATTTAAAAAATATGATAATTCTTTATTAAGTTATAAAATGCTATCCTACGTAAGGGAAAAAAGACTGTGTCTCTATTAAAAGATAGGATGACTAAGTACACAGCATAAAAACTAGTATTACTAGGGACACCTGCGTAGCCCAGTTGAGCATCTGATTCTTGATTTCAGCTCAGGTCATGATCTCAGTCATTGATCGAGCCCTGTGCCAGGCTCTGTGTTCAGTAGGGAGTTTGCTTCAGAGTCTCTCTCTCTCTCCGCCTCTCCCCCTCCCGACTCCTTTTCCCACTCTCTCAAAAAAATACATCTTTAAAAAAATTTATATTTACTGGGACGCTTGGGTGGCTCAGTTGGTTAAGCAGCTGCCTTCAGCTCAGGTCATGATCCCAGTGTCCTGGGATCGAGTCCCACATCGGGCTCCTTGCTCGGCGGGGAGCCTGCTTCTCCCTCTGCCTCTGCCTGCCACTCTATCTGCTTGTGCTCACTCGCTCTCTCTTCCTCTCTCTCTGACAAATAAATAAATTAAAAAATTAAAAAAAAAATAAAATAAAAAAATTTATATTTACTAATTTAAGTATTTTCATATTCTTTTTGCTGTTAACAGAATTCTTATATTGTTTTAGAGATTTTCTTAATCCACAAAACCTACCTTTAAGTCTAAGATTAGAAAATGCTTCCATGCAAAAGGCTCTAATTTTTAAAATAACAAGAAAAAAGCTGCTTAAGACACAGTATTTTATCCATTAACTGGACCTATAGTATTATCCCAAAGGACACTTTTGTCGGCGGTCGGTCAAAGAGACAAGAAAGTAGCACAGTTTTAGCTTTTGTATGATATTATGTTAGGTTATATAAATAAACAGAGCTCTGAATTTACCACAAACCTGAGAATAAAGAAAACATTCATCATGTGACAAAAGTGGTATACGATCAAAACCCTTGCCACTGATATAAATATTCATACTTTCATCAAAACTAAGTAGCACAATATTGTATCAACAAAGATGCTTCTAGAATGTATAATATAGGGAACTTTGGTTTGGTTTCCACGATACCTTTAGATTTTCTCAGTGAGGTTGAGCCTTTCCCTGATGCTGGATACAATTTTAGGCAAGCCTCATGACTTTTCTTATGCTTACGTAACTGAAGTCCTTTGAGTCACAGTTCAGTAATTAAATCAAAGAATAATTCAATATTTAAACTGTCCAGTGTTCTGTAAAATTCAAACCTCCAAACTTACTTTCCCCTTCCCAAATTCAGGGTGCTGTGGGCTTTAATCAGGGAATATGAGGGTGTTGGTCCTCTCTTTCCTTAGGGGCTGATCCTCATCTTTCATTGAGCTAATCCCTTCAGGGTTGGTGGAGTGATGGAGAGAGGAGAATAAAACTAAAGCAGTGTATGAAATTTCTTACTCTACTGGTATTCTGGTGGTTATCCAGTATAAATTTTTTCTGGACTTGGGGAAATTTTAAACTAGACTCTTAATTTTATGGCACAGGCTTTGGGTACACTGAAGTCCCTCTTCCACTGCTTCCATCTGAAGTTCCCTCCAATGGGTAAATGTAACTCTGTTCTGTGGTCACTGCCTGAATGAAGCCCATGGCATCAGGGAGTCTATATCTAGCTTCCTTCCCCTGAGGTCCTCTTACCTCTCCCTGGAGGTTCTTTTAGACAGCTTTCAAGAATGGTCTTATGTTGAAGAGAAAAGCCACTCTTCCACTGTTCTCAGAAATTCTGATGATGCAGCTACTTCTCAAAACATGTTTTTTGGGGGCACCTGGGTGGCTCAGTGAGTTAAGCCTCTGGGCTTTGGCTCAGGTCATGATCTCAGGGTCCTGGGATCGAGCCCTTTGTTCAGCAGGGAACCTGCTGACCCCTCTCTCTCTGCCTGCTGTTCTGCCTACTTGTGATCTCTCTCTGTCAAATAAACAAATAAAAATCTTGAAAAAAAAAAAAACCAACAAAACACTTTTTTTTTTGTTTTGTTTTTACTCTGCCACCACAGTTTGAATTAGCTAAACATCTAACCAGTTTGGTTCTTCGATTGTACTCAAACCACCGAGGTGGGCTGAGACTCCTTGCACAGTCTCTCTTAAGAAACCTTCTTTATGATATTTTGGTGATCTCCATTGCCTATGTTGGGACACTCTTGAAATAGGTGAGAGGTTTAGATTTTTTTCTACTGCTTCTGGAATTCTTCCTTTGAAATTATTGGCATTTTGGATTACCACCTCACTTTGGAATGTACTTCATCTGCAAATTTCCATTTTAGTCTCAAGGTTCCATTTAGGACATTTTCATCTCTATGTCACAAGTGCTTTTATTTGAGAACCCCCTTTCCCTTCTCTCTGTCACTTGTGCCTTGTATAAGAAATGATAAGTCCATGAGAATATGGAAAATATCCATACTGCCCATAATGATATATTCATTTTTTATTATTTATTTTTAAATATTTTATTTACTTATTTGTCAGAGAGAGAGAAAGACTACACAAGTAGGGGGGAGTGGCAGGCAGAGCACAGACAGAAGGCAGAGTGATTAGCAGACTCCCTGCCCCGCAAGGAGCCCAGTGTGGGGCTTGATCCCAGGATCCTGGATCATGACCTGAACTAAAGGCAGACGCTTAACTGACTGAGCCACCCAGGCATCCCATGTATATTCATTTTTAAATATTGCTTTGGTGTTTTTTTTCCCCCAGATGCACACATATTTTCCTATTACTTGAGTTGACAGGATATGTTTTGACTAGTTTTAATTACTTTTGTAAGAAATATTCAATACAGTAATAATTTTAATCAATAATGAGTTTTCTGTAAGAGTCTCCTTGGAATTCAAATATTCTTTCTTCAACCAAAGTTTTGGGGAAAAGGAGTTAGTTTTGTTTGCATTTACATGGATAACACACTATAAAGTGATATATATTTTTATAAAGCCAATAGAATCAATTAAAGATGTTTTAATCGCAGGACTAGTGTTCCTGGAGCTCATGAATATCCACAACAACCCAGAATTCCTCAGAACAATGTCAGTGTTTTGCTTACTTGATCCTCCTCACAGTCAGGCCTGCAATAAAATTCTTTCTAAGAATATCAAAGTAAGGCAAAGCTTTGACATCTTTATTCTACTATTCAACCACTTTTACATTCATGCAACATGCATTTATTGATTGCCACTTTGTACAAGCTTTGAGTTAGGAGCTATGGAAAATGACAAAGAAAAAATAAAATGTGGACCTATCTTCATATTTCATTTTGGTAGAAGAGATATCGAAAATCATACTAGTAAGTATTACAAATTACTATTTTAGAAGCTAGTATGGGTTACTCTTACATAATCATAATTTGTATTATACCATTTAGTTTTCCCAACAATCCCTAAAAGTAAGCATAAGTAATAAAATTTCAAATGAGGACAGAAAATCTCAGAGAGATTATGTAATTTGTACAAGACCAGACAGATAATAAATGACAGAGGTAGTTTCAGCCCCCAAAATGGCTCTAGAACCATCCATTATGGCATGTCTTGTATAAAAAGCAGTAAGTATCCTTTTAAGAGAATAGGAAAGTGTCACTAGTATTCAGACAAAAAGAACAGTATGATCTATAAGAACAATTGAAATATTTTGTAAAGATAAAGAAGGCTGCAATACCAGATACTTCACAGGAAAATTATTTCTGTTAAGGAAAAGGGCAATTGAGTTTGAATTGTCCAATAGATTTTCTAGACTGATTCAATTTTCTTTGGTTTGGTTTATGTGCCTAAAGCCCAGGAGAAAAATTTTATGTATTTCAAAACCCTGTCCAGTCCAGATAGCTTCCCCCAATTTTAGAGAAGTTCAAAGTATCATCCCTCTTATGGCACAGTGGTTCTCATGAGAGGAATCGAGTGAAATTTCAATTTCTTAACTTTTTCTCATCAGTAGTATACAACTCAGTGAGGTGTATATTTTTTTTTGGACAGTGAGTAGGTTTTTCAGATGCTTTTAAGATGCTTGCATATTAAAATTAATTATTGTAATTAATTCAAACATGAATAGGATATTTGTAAAGTCATTTTTAACAAAAAGTGTTTTGTTTTTGTAACAGAACCTTATTTCTGAGTTATAGTAGTATCTTAGTTATAGTAATATAAGACCTATCTCCATTTTTTCTGTACTAGGACATTTCATTTTTATATCTATATAATTTACCTTCATTGATTTTTCAACTATTTGCATTATATATCTTTTATCTGAAAATACTTAAGAGCACACTGCTTTTGTTATATAAACCTAGCCCTTTGGGGGGAAAACCTGATTTTTAACTTGTTCTGGTTAAACTAACTTTATGGATGATACTATTAATAATTTAATGGAAAAGTATTTTTCATGACTTTGTAGAATGGTCAATAGTAAATATATTTGAACTGGTGAAAGCTATCTACATACACTCTAAGTATTATTGAAGTTTTTTTAAATTTTATAGAAACCTTTTAATTTTAAGGACCTAATTAAGTGAAAAAAATATTGAAACTTTGAAGTTAGGTAATAATTATTTTTTAAATTGGTTGACATAGCCACCATAGGGTACATATAAACTTATGTATCATAGAGTAAAAATACTCTCAGATAAAAATGTCCCCATGGTGCTCATATTTGAAAGTACATGAATTAAATATGCCTCCCACATCTCTGGTGGTACATGGAATTTTTATGTCTTAACTAGGCTTTTGTATTTATTTTATATAAAAATACTAGTATGCCACTAAAATTTT
Organism: Mellivora capensis; assembly: GCA_004024625.1. Taxonomy (NCBI): domain Eukaryota; kingdom Metazoa; phylum Chordata; class Mammalia; order Carnivora; family Mustelidae; genus Mellivora; species Mellivora capensis. Next base: position 21,922 of record PISX010017363.1, on the reverse strand, counting down.
TATTTTTCTGTAAATGTCATAGCATAAGATATAAAAAACATAGCATTGCCTTCACTTAAAATGTTCCAGTATAACTTATCCCACAATTGCCTCAAAATCTTATTGAATATAATATTTCTACCTTCCTCTTCTTATGGATTCAATATTTACTTCATCTATATGCGGTCCTTTCTTTGGAATTTCAACTGTTTCTTTACGTCTCTTGCTTAAACACATATCCCTTCTTTTTTCTAACACACTGAATTCTGATATATTTTTTATAATTTATAATTTTTTTGTGTGTAATTTACAATTTTCTAAGCTTGAAGCTGATGCATCAAAAATGTTACCTAGTTGGATGTGATTAATCAGATTTAGGAATGGGTCAAATGAAGAGTTCAGGAAACAACAGATGTTGGGGAATATGCAGAGAAAGGGGAACCCTCTTACTCTGTTGGTGCCGCTACCCTGAAAAAACAGCAGGGTGGTTCCTCAAAAAGTTAAAAATAGAGCTAACCTACAACCCTCAATTGCACTACCAGGTATTTATCCAAAGGATACAAAAATGCTGATTCAGAGGGGCACATGCACCCCAATGTGTATAGCAACATTATCAACAATAACCAAATTATGGATGCCTAAATGCCCATTGACTGATGAATGAATAAAGAAGATGTGGTATATATATATGCTATAGAATATTACTTGGCAATCTAAAAAAATGAAATCTGCCATTTACAACAGTATGGCTGGAACTAGAATATATTATGCTAAGTGAAATAAATCAGTCAGAAAAAGACAAGTATCCTATGATTTCACTCATATGTGGAATTTAAGAAACAAAAGAGATGAACATAGGGAAAGGGAAGGAAAAATAAGGTAGGTGAACATTATTTAAATTATTCCATAAGTAATTTAAAAGTCCAGGCTCTGGGGTTAGATCTCACACCTCTACCACCCCCTAGCTGTGTATCACTGGTCAAGTTACTTAAACTCTTAGTGCCTCAGTTTTCTAATCTATAGAATGGGGATAATAACAGTGTCCATGGCATGGGGTTGTTGTGAGCACTAAAGGGGTAGTCCACGTAAACACTTATAACACTATCTGACACAAAGCAAGTCCACGTAGAGGTTAGATTTTTTCCTTGTTTTATGTTATTACAATTATTACTTAATAACAGTTCTTTTTATATAATTTAACTTGCAAGGCATCTCTTACAAACTCCACTGGGCAAAATATAGGGCCAGACACAGGATATAAAATGAGTGGTGTTTGGTCACTTTAGAGGAAAGTTAAGAAAGCACAGAGATAATATAGGAGAGGCAAAGTAAAAGAGGAAGGAAACACATAAAAAGATGTGAAACTATTCCAGCTCTGTTTTATGATGGATTCTAAAGATACTAGGTATATAAGATTCTATCAATAAATGAAATGTGAACTCTAGTTCAAATTATAATGAATTTTACATTCTTCTATTTACTCTCTTTTTTAAAATTTTCACTTACCCATTTTCCACATTTTCATTTTATACATTTTTCCCTTTGTCATTTGTGCTTAAGATTATAGTTTACTCGTATTTATATGACTCCTATTAAGTTCCCAAATGAGTTAATATCTATTTTATATATTTCCAATGTGGTAAACAATGTACTATAAATTATTAAAAATGTCTCAGTTTGAAGGGGTCATACTTTCCCCAGAATTTTTATTAAATCCATATTTACAGAATTGTTTTTGATAGCATAATATTTAACATACATCCCATCAAAAAGAAACTTTTATTACTCTTCATAACACTGGTCACTACATAACACTGAGTTATGCAGCCATTGTTTATTTGTTGACTTATTGTTTCTCTTTCAGTAAGCTATAACGTTCATAAAGGCAGAGATTTCCTATTTTTCATGGCTCTGTCAGTGCCTTGCACCTTGTATATAGACATGTGAGTTATGTTATGTAGCATTTCCCAAACTAATCTGATCCTGGGCCATTTTCACTGTTACTGATTTCACAGAACTAGTATTACATTAAGAATACTTTGGAATCCACAATGTGCTTTATATTTTCAGTTCAGTCTTCTAGACCTACTCTCTATCCTTTTCTTCTTAAAATTTGGCCAAGATGCTGACCTGTGTAAACAAAATTGACCCTCTCCTTTCCCCTTGGTTTCTGGTAGGATTCAGCCAATCAGAGACAGACACAACCCAAAGGAAAGAAGGAAAATGGATGAATGAAGACATTTTTCCAAAGTCCCTCCTCTCAGGTCATTATGGGTTGGCTGCATCCCTACTGAAGGCCACAGCTGCCATGTACTGACCCTCTCCACAAAGCTACCCTCTCTGTGTAGAGGTAATCTTCCCCATCTCCTTGTCCTATCAGGCTAGCTTTGGTGAAGTCCTCCTAGGTCCCCAACCCCTTCTTTTTCAAACCCCAGATTACTTCACTATCACTTGGTGGCTTCCCAAAATTCTGCACACCACATCTTAAAGAGTCCCTTTGTTAAAATCTCTTCAACTGCTCAGTTTGAGTATACCATCTGTTTCTTTTAAGGCCCTGGCTGCTTCTTACTCAGCTGTAATCGATCCCATTATTTCCTTAGTCTTTCGAGTGGATGGATAAGATCTATCTCAAAATTTCTTCTCTTATCAGTCTATTGGTAGAGGGCCATAGCTGAGTGACACGGATTCAGATTAACTCTGCGAATAAGATGTTATGTACATCATGGACACTTACATGATTTTTGCAGAGTCCACATATTTCAATGAACTCTCAGAAACAAATAGAAAGATAACCATGCTCCTGTGATTATAATTTCTGTTCTTTGGCACTTTGCAACAAAAATAATACATATGAAAATGGACATTAGGTTGTTGGTGGGATCCCTATATTACTAATCATTTGGAGCTTTCTCCTCACTTCACATCCCAAAGTAAGGCTCACATTAAGGGGGAAGATAATTATACCCCATGAAACTAGTCAATGGAACATCCCAATTATAGAGCCTGCAAAATCTAAACTAGACTGCTTCTTTTAGAACTACATAAAAAATGTAGTTCCTTCTACATTTTATAATTTCCAGAAACATTTGCTACCTAAGTAGGGGGCTGAGTTATAAGAAACATAAATTCAACACAAACTCCATGAAATGTATGGTCAAGAGATAAGGAAATTGGTAATCTTTTCTTCTCCTGTGACACTTCACAGAGCAATGCACTTCCTTCCTTTTAGAGGTTATCACTATCCTCTCAAATGGAAAACTTTGCAAAGAATATACCACTCTGGAAGGCTGTGTGTCCAGGATGTAACCATTGTAATCTTTAAATTGTCAAACAAAATTCAAGAATTTTATGAATAACATAAAAACCTCATGTCCAAGTTTTTCTCACAGAAGTCCATAGTCAGTACTGGCGGATTTCATCAACGTTATATGGATATAGCATTAACATTCCCAATTCCCAAAAGCAGGTGTGGCTTAATTGATATAAGAGGTGTATTGGTAAAGATATACTCTTCCAAAAACAAAAGAATTCTTATCTATTTTGGGGAACATATCTTATTAGGATTTTATTAATTGTGTGCATATTTTTTCCTGAGGAAATCCATTTCATTTCACTTTGCTTACCTAAATATCTATTAGACAAATATGTATTGATTTTTTTCATGCTTCTTTGGCTGAAGAGACTCAGGGGTGAACAAAACTAATCTGATTCCTACATTTACAAAGGAAGTTCTAGATACATATACTAGAAGTCCATATATGTGTGTGTGTGGAAGGTATGTTTTAGAAAACCTTGCACATTTTATAATATGGTATATTTGAAATACTTGATTTGACACAATTTGTTTATATTAAATTTTATCATCTCATCTATAATCGTCTTATCAAGAGAGTCTGTATTATTCATTATGGAACCACAAATGTGTAAGACAATATCCTACTCATAGTATAAGAGCATGTATGGAATAAAGTATTTCCTTAAAAGTAGAGATGAGGCACCATGTTTTATATGGTATTATTGCCTCAAATTTATTGAAAAGATTTATTGTATATCTAATTGTATTATACATAATTGAATAATTCAGGGGAACAGAAATATTTAAATTGAACTGGTAAAACATAATTTCCTAATATGCTTATAAAAATAACATTTGGGCAAATTATTGCAGATGTAGCAGAATTTTCTGAGGTGTGGTTTTTTTTCTTTCCTTTTTTTTTTTTTTTAAGATTTTATATATTTGAAAGAGAGAGACAAAGCGAGAGAAAGAAACAAGCCAGGGGAGTGGGAGAGGGAGAAGCAGATTTCCTGCCTATCAGAGAGCCCAATGCAAGGCTGGATCCCAGGACCCTGGGAACCTGGCCTGAGACAAAGGCAGACGCTCAAAGACTGAGCCACCCAGGTGCCCCCATGGTGTGGTTTTTAATACCTAAATTAACATTCTTAAATGCACTAGCACACTACAGTTTGAAAATCACTGCCTCTCTAAATTATTTAATAATTAAATTGCAACAATGGTGACAGTTATCATAAAGACAGAAAACTATAATGGCTTTTAGTCTTCAGAGTGATAATTACTAATGCTAGCGAGGAAAACTCAAAACTGTATAACCAGAAAAGTGATCAATGCTACAGGAAAGCCCCTTCCCAGAGTTTTCCATAGCAACAATAAAAAGTTCCAGAACTAAGGAAAAGATGAGATGTAATTCAAGTATAATTCAACCTCCCTTAAAAAGATTCATTCTCCTTCAGCTGGAATAAGGGGGAAAAGTTAAACAGCATCAGATTAAGAAGCAATGGTTATAATAAAAAGGAGATATTTGTATAATGTTTATACATGTTTGTGTATTTCTAGAAGTCCTTTTTCTACAGTGCTTTTGATACCAAGTACAATGAAAGCAAGTTTTCTAATCTCTTAGCTGGGAAAAATGTTTTAGAAGTACACTTTCTAGCATACCTGACTTTCAATACATGAAGCCTTGAGCACCTTAGTGGTTTGCACATAATAGGGATCTGATCAATATTTGTTCTAAAAATGAATAAAATTTGGTCATACAGCCAAGGTGAACTGATTTGTTGACAACTTACCCTCATTAAAGAAATCCAAGTATAATAATAGGCTTGTTTGGAAGTTTTAACAGCAAATCCAAGCCTGAAAACTTGTATCACACACTGATGAAAAGGTAAATATTAAGGACTTCAAATACATTCAAATGGTCATCAGAGGATGACTGGGTAGAGTTACCTTCAAGATTTTTTAAAAACAGTCTAGCAGCTTTACAAAGGAAAAGTAAAATTATACAGAATTTCAATATATGAAAGATGAAAGCAGAGCTGTTCTGGGTGAAGCTGAGATGAGAAATTGGCTTCTAAAGGCTTCCATGTCTCTCCTCCCTCCATGTCCATAGGCAGCTCTGCGGGGGCCCAGGACTCACATATACCCAATTTAAAAAAATGTTGGGAGAGAATATCAAGGATTAACATGACCTTCAGAAAAATGTATTTTACTTAACATTCTTAATTTGTGGGCATTATATAAATATCAGCAACTATTTACTTTTCCTCAAATGATGTTTGCTATTTCCTTAAAGCATCTTAGTTTTCCTATTACCAAAACGTCTGCTTTAAAAACTCACAGGAAGAACAACTTTACATTTTCAAGTGGCCCTTCAGAAATCCACAGGGTCCTGGAAAAAAAGGTTTCCAATGGGAGACCAGGCAAGCTCTAGGTTTTATAGCAGAGCCTCAAGATTTCTCAAAGTTCAGATACTTTACTCAGTTACATGATAGTAGCTTAGGAACTCTCTTTGTGGGAGGCACTGCTTCACAGACCTGACAGGATGGATAGGGAATGGCCCCTGTGCCTGATCCATAACAGTCATTGCCTGTTACACACATTTCAAGATTCATTCTGGCTATGAAGATAATCGAGGCAGCCGACAGTTACCCCGCAGCTGCATGGATTTATGATGGCTCTGTCAAGAAAATGAGCCAAAATGACACAGTAGCTGGCTTTAGCTGCAAATAATATGATAGGCTGTAGAGTGGTGGTGTAGCAGCTGCTGTCATTGCAGGTAATAGGCAATAAAGAAGCCTGATAGCAATACCTGTCATTTCTTAATGGCTGACTTCACTGAAGAGCTTTCGTGGCCTTTAACATGGAGATAATAGAAGATACAACAAATTTTACAGCTTTCACGTTGCATTCATAATTTATCTTGAGAGTACTACCCCAACAAGGACAACAGTTGTCAGCCTGAGAAAGTACAGAACTGCCTTTGAATTGTGAGAGATTGTCTATTATTATCAAGAATGGAATTCAAGCACAGAAAATGCCCTGTGTTCTTGGGCTATGATTTCTGTCCAAATGTGTTTAGTTTATTGTAAATCTACTCTGGTGAATATTTTGGATGGAACACCTCACTGAGTGATTTAATCCCTCTACCAGGAAAGAGCATATACGTTTTTCCAATAATATGGAAGCTTTGTATTGAGTAGAGTTTTGTGTAGAATGAGCTATAAACCAATGAAAAATGGCCTGCCTGCTTTCTGAAACTACATTAGTTGAGGGAAAAATGATAAATTTTAAAATATAGTGCATCTAATTTTCAGATAAATATGGAAACACCCATTGGTTTTATGCTGATTTTTAAATATTGTGGTTGATGGTAAGAATAGTTGGTAAAAGCAGGGTAAGTAGCCTGATGAGTATCATATTTGCATATTTGCCCAATTCTGTTTTTAATGTTTTTACTTTTTATCATAAAGGGGTATACCTTTTATTTATTTTCCAAAGAGTTAATTGCACAAGAAAATGGGTAATATAAATTTATTAAAGTTGAATTTCATGAATTCTTTATATTGTATCCTTTATATTTTGGCATCCAGCATTATTAAAACACATTTTTATTTCTGAGTACTATCTCACACTCTTTCACATGATAAAAATGTTCAGTTGAGGGGCACTGTTAGGCAAACTTATTTATAGTGGAGTATAGGAGTGATGTGTAATTTACAGAGCTTATTACTGTATGATTTTGTTATTCAAAGCATCATACAAAGATTTTTAGAACAACAAAATGTGTAACCTAAGAACTAGGAATCTAGTAAGTGATAGAAGACATGAGCACAACATTTTTAATCTAACTCAGAGTATGGTGAATGTATAACAGACACATTACAGAAGTACAGCATAGGACCCCATTGGAATGCAAGCTTATTTTATTATTTACAAAATGAAATATATGCACTGTGAGTAAACTTCTCTTGTTTCTGGATAAAAACTTGGGCAAATCCCATATATCTTCCTGTTGTGTTTAGGTAATAATCTTTTTTATGGTCACTGTAATTTTCAAGTACAATATAGATCTATTTCAAATATAGAAATCTGGCCCTGAAGAATAATGCAAATTACCAACATGACTACCATTAAATCATCTCCACCCTAGCTATTAGCAATGGGACAGAATATGGTTATTTTCTCATTCCACACTTATCGCCAGCTGTTATAGGGATTTCTGACCCCTCCAGTGATAGGATTATAAGACAGAGAGGACTGAGGGAAAGGAGACCTTCTTAGGAAGATTAAATTTATGTTCAGGTTGTTGTGGATTCCTCAAAGATTTCTATTTGTAGATCTGATTAGCTATGACAAACACTTCTCTGTTCTAGATGTTGCTTGTACATCTTTCTACAGTTCCTAGAAATTGCTGCTGGGGTCATTCTGTCCCTCTAGGCAATGCTATTATACAGAATCACAGATGACCACAGTCCGGCTTTTCCCCATGAATGACACACCTGCAGTCATGCAGAACTCCCAAACATCATGTGTTCTAGCAACCTCTGGGAGTTCAGGTCCATTTAAGTTCAGGAACAACTCTTGATCTCTTGCTTTGTCATCAAACCAGCATATCACTCAATCACTATATTTTCAAGAAGGGAAGTCCAACCCCAGACTACCATGCCTCTCCACCAACTGCAGGGTTCATGGGTTAAGTCTCAATGTATCCTTCTTAAAGCAAAGAAATATCCTTTAGTTATCCCCACTCATGAGGTGGGACTCATACCTCTTCAGCAGCACTCTACAAAAATACTCTGCACAAACTTTGTTCATTGGATGTCAAAATCACCCTACCCAGTTCTCAAGGGGTGACAGTAAATGGATAAAAACATATTTTAGTTATTGTAAAGACTTAAAGGTGTTATAGTTAGTTCCTAAGGTATCAGAATGGCTAAATGTGCTGAAAAGGATAAAACAGTCCCATTGCTTCCTACAAAGGTGCCACAAATAGAGAAGAAAAAGATAAGTTTTGGGTTATTTTCTTTGAGCATCTTTTATTTTATAGCTATTACATCTCGCTACCTCAGTACAAATTTTAAAGAAACAGAGAGTAAAAAGAGGGAAGTAAATATTCTGGGGCTTAGGGGTGGTGAGTGAGAACACATCCAGTTGGGAAAATCAAGAGAGGCTACATAGAAATGGCTTGAATCCAAGATGTTGACAGGTACAAATATTTACAAGTACAGAACTATTTATGCTGAACTCAGTTTTTGTAAGTTAAACTTCAAAAACCCAGATAAAACACTCATTTACATAAATCTCTAAAGCAAAGTTACTCTTGAGATTAATAGTTTATGAGTTTAAAAAACCCCTACGAAGAGCTGTTTTATTGCCTAGATTTATACTACTATGCTCATTAGGTAATCTCTATACATACATAGTTGTCTGAAAACTATGATTCATTCTCAGCTTTGTTTTTCATGGGATCAGAAAAACTTTAGGGTCATTTTGAATGCAGAATATCATTCTATTTCCATAACCAAAGACTCCTTATAATATTAGATATATTTCTGCAGCTAAGTAAAAAAAATCTTTCTATTTAGAATTTCCATTCAATATTATTTGCATTAGACTTTTTATGGATTTAGACAGTTTAGTTGCATGTCTTATATTTGCATCTGTTTTGTTTCTCCTGGACATTATTTTCCACATACCAGTCCCCACTGTTACTAACAGAATAAAGGCAAAACTCCTTGGCCATGCTTTTAAGATCCTATTTTCTTCTGCCTCCAGCCTCATTTGTAGCTACATCCTTCGGTCCCCAACATTTCTCTTCCAAATATGATAATCTACTTATAGTTTCCCATAAGAAATATTTCCTTATCTGCATTTGTTTTAAATATGATCACCTCTTCCACCCCCTTGTTACTGGATCTTTCAGGTGTTTAGATAGTACCCTTAGATGTGATCCATGATTCCCCTACACCTAACCCTTTATTTTAACAACTTTTAAAGTTTTATAGTTGGATATTTATTGTCTGCATCCCCTAATTAGGCTTTAAGTTCCTTGAAGGAAGGAAAATATACTGTTCATTTTGTTTTATTAGCACTAGCATGGTATCTAGTACAAAGTCGAAACTTAACAATGGTAGAATGAATGATGCATTAGTTAATAAGCTACACAGAAAATAAACTTCCTGTATTTTAGAAAGTAATATCCATTATACATTAAATTCCAATTTTATTTCAGCGTTTTTAGGTATTATGTCTGCATCCCATTACTATAATTCTAAGACAGGAATGGTTCGGGGATTTTAAGTGGTTTTTTTAATGAATATTTATTATGGTTAAATGGTCTCTTAAAGAGTATGGTAAATATTTTAAAATGTTAGATGAGGATTAATATGAGAATAGTGTATTTTAGATTTACTAGCTTAAAAAACCTTAAAGCATCAAGTTGATGCTTGAGGATTCTTACATCGTTCTTGTCCTTTTGAAAGAACTGTAAATTTGGTCTTTAAGCCTTAGAATTTTTTTATTAAATTATTTTAGCAGGGATATTCTCAAATGTGTGTGTGTACACAGAGAGAGAGAGAGTGAGAGAGGAGAAGAGAAAGACTTTCTGTACATGAACAGATAGAAAGGGGAGGGAAGAGATAGATTGACAAAACTATGAAGGTGTTTTTATTTTCCAGTGAATTAGAAGAGTTTGCAACACCAGCAACATAACAATCTTGAGCAAACCCCTCTGTGGTTTTCTGATGGAAAATAATAGGCAGGATTCATTTCCATATGGGAAGCTGAGAGATACCATTCTTCATCTTTCCATTTCATATAGGCTTTCTAATTGTGTATTGCTCTTGAGAAGTTTTATTTTTAAGATGACATTTCCACAACTCAAGAATTCTAAGATGATACTAAATAACCTTTACCTTTCCTCCCCCATTGTATTGTAAGGAACTGAATTTTAAGGTTAGAGAGTTCTTTCCAATTAGGGAAATTAAGGAGGATAGTAATCCATGATGATATCAGGAGTGTATATGAGGGATGTATGATGATATCAAAATATAGATAGATATGCAGATATCTATCACCTTTCTCCTCATTACAGAGTTGGGTGATAGTAATATTAATCAATTATAAAGTCAAGAAAATTTTTACTTATCTATAAAAATATATAATGTTAATAACTGAATTAATTGTATATGGGAATGGTCATTTGACTTGAAGATATAAGTAGCACTAGGATTTCTTGTAGCTAACTGACTATTTAATGCTGTAGATGTTAATATTGCTTTGATAAAGTTGCTGAATATCACTGATGTCCATCTGGACAATTATTTATAAGCACTTAATATTGCTATTATTTCAAATATTTCTGTGGCATGTTCCTGGAAAATACCTTTGGACCACTATGTCATCCTTCTTCCTCTTTAATAACCTTGTCTTTTCTGTCATGACTCATCATGGTACTTGTTCTATACCACGTACTCACTGTACAAGATATACTAAGTGTTACAGGTTCAATTTTTCTTGCATCGCTGCTTAGATCAAAAATAAGCTCAGCTATTACATTAAGCACAAGTGGCTTATTTAATAGATTATTGGTCTGCTAGGATCATCTTTTTTTCTACCTTGGGCATGCACAGTTTTGCACCTGAGAAATATTAAAAGAGCAGAGGAATGTGCCATAAATTTATTATAGTGATCTATTCTTTTTTTGCAATGCCCTGACCTCATATACTAAAAATTGTTCTCTCCTTATAAAATAGTAAAGCCTAAACTAATCCCTTAATTTCTGCATTGTTTTATCCAGTGCCACACAGTGTAGCAGTTGAGTATTTTTAATCTTCATAAGATTATTCCTTTCATTTTGAGGGCAAATTTTTATGATAAATATTTAATATATTAATTTTTTAAGTCAGCACAGAACTAGGCAGTAGTAGATACTATAGTGAAAGACTTATTATTTGCCATTGTGAAGAAAGTACTGAAACATATTTTCATTGCACTTATTTTGCAGAATGCTTTGCAAATAGCAACGTACATAATTGTTATAACAACCCAGTGAGACAGCTTTATTTTTAAACTCTTTATTTTTAACTCTTTAACACTTTGCTTCCTAATATTCTGTCATAGTATTTTACTTACCCTCCCATATGTAGTTTAAGGTTTTTGTGGGAAGAATAATGGCCCCAAGTATGTTCATTTCCTAATCTCAGTAATCTTGAACTATACCTTATATGACAAAAGGAACTTAGCATGGTATTGAGGTTATAGACCCTCAAATGGGGTGGTTATTACGGATTATTTGAGGGGGCCCAATTTAAGCACACTTTTTCTTAGATGACAAACTTTTCCAGGTGTGGTCAGACAGAGACACATTCATGAAAAAAAGCTCAGAGATGCAACATGAAAAGGACTTAACCTGCCATCAGTAAATTTGAAAAATGGAGAAAAGGAGAGAGAACCAAGAAATATAGGAAATCTCTAAAGCTACAAAAGGCAATAAAATACCCTAGAGTCTACAAAGAATGACCATAATCCTTCAGGCACCTTGATTTTGGCCCAGTGAGACATGTTGGACTTATGATTAATAGAATCATAATATAATAAAATTATATTGTTGTAAGGCACTTAACTTGTGGTTATTATAGCAGTAAAGGAAAATTAATATAATTATGTTATTTTGTAGTTCATCTGACAATTTAAATTTTAAATTGGAATATTTAGTCTATTTATATTAGTTGTAAAAACTTATTTTTAATAAAAATATTGTCCATATAATTTAAATTATTTATTTATTTATTAAAATTTATTTATTTTTGTATTTTCTTATTTGGAAGGGTTTTTCTACTATCAGAGTTAATAAACCATGATATAGGTCTCGCTATTCGTACTTAAAAAAAGAAAACTCATCTTTATTGAGATATAAATGACATATAAAATTATAATTTGTATTTTATTTATCTTCTTATAGATTTATTTTTCATACATATGTTGATTTTTATATATCAACTTACTTATTTTCTTGTGTTTTTTTTTTGTATTTTTGTCCTTCTTTCCTGATTGTAGTTGGCTTTATTAAGGTTTTTATTTAATTGCCTTTCTTCCCTTCTATTACAGAGAACCTATATGTTCTAATGGTTTTCAAACTAATTTATTATTTTTTTAAAAGTCAAATTAATCTTTTATCTTTACCTTAATCTGGAACAATCCAAAGTATTTTTGCACTAATCAACTCACAATCATTATTCTGGTTACAATTCTATAGTGTTTTAAGTTCTATCATGTTTTCAAATATTCCCCAAATTGTTTATTATTGTCATTGTGATTATAATACAGCTACTGATTGTTTTGTCCATAGGGCTAGCATTTTTTTTTTCCTATAATGGTTTCTCTCAGCTCACTCTTTCCTTGTAGATTTAATTTCCTTCTTACCAAAGTCTATCCTTTAACAGTTCCAGAGTGTGTTCACTGTAGAAAAAATCAACTAAATACAAAAGAAAGCAGTAATGGAGGAAATGAGGAGCAAAAACAGTATAGGATATATGGGAAAAAATAACAAAATGGCAATGGAGCACCCTTCCTTATCAGTAATTCCATTAAATATAAATGGATTAAACTTTGAAATAAAAAAGTAATAATTGATAGAATGGATTTTAAAGATCCAGTTTAGATGCCATCATATATTTGTTCAAATTCATAGAATGCCTAACATCAAGAATGAACCCTAAGGGAGACTATGGACTTTGAGTGATTATTATGTGCTAATGTCGGTTCATCAATTGTAACAAATGTACCATTTAGTGATAGATGTTTATAACTGGGTAGGCTATGCATGGGTGGGGGATAGAGACACATTCATGAAAAAAAACTCAGAGATGCAACATGAAAAGGACTTAACCTGCCATCAGTAATTTTTAAAAATGGAGAGGGTATATAATACATCTCTGTATGTTCCTTCAATTATGCTGTGTATCTAATGCTGCTTTCAAGGTGACTTAAAATCTCACTTAAAATAAGAAAATAGGTTCAAAGTGAATGGATGAAAAAAAGCATTTCATGTAAATAGTAACCAAAAGAGAGCTAAAGTGGCTACACTAGTATCAAAAAATATATACCTTAATGCAACAACTGTTGTAACACACAAGGAAAGATATTATTAAGAAGGTATAAAAATTTTAAATATATATGCACCAAAAAGCAGATCCTCAAAATACGTGAAGTCAATACTGACTGAAGTGAAAGGAAAAATAGATAGCTCTACACTAATGTTTAGAGACTTCAATACATCACCTTGATGATAGATAGAGCATCTCAATCACATATCAGTATGGAAATAGAGAACTTGAAAAATATTATAAATGAACTAGATTTAGTAGATATATATAGCAGAACACCCCAACTAAGAAGAGAGGAATAACATCATTTTTGAGTACAGTAGAACACTCTTTAGGAAGAAAAATATGTTAGACAACAAAACAAATGTCATATTTAAAAAGAATAAATATATATTGAGTATTTTCTTCCACTACAATGGAAAGAGCTACAAATCATAGTAGATGGAAAACTGGAAAATTGACAAACCTATGGAAATTAAATGACCCACTAATTAACAACAAATGAATGAAAGAAGAGAGCAAAAGAGGAATTATAACATACTTTAAGACTAATGAAAATAAAATACAATGTATCAAATCTTAGAGGATGCAACAATAGTAGTACTCGGGAAAATAAATAGTTGTAAACATCTACATTGAAGAAGAATACCTCAAATCAATAACCTGACATTGACAATAATATATACATTGAAGTATTAGAAAACTAAATCCAAAATGAGCAGAAAGAAAAAAATAGTAAAGACTAAAGATAAATGAATTAGGGAATAGAAAACACTAAGAAACAAGTTCAATAAAACCAAAAGATGCTCCTTTGAAAAGATTTTTAAGAAAATAAACTTTTATCTATTCTGAAAAGAGAAAAAAAAGATGAAAATAACTGAAACAAGAAATCAAAGTGAGAGCATTACTACCAACTTCACAGAAACAAAAAGGAGACTATTATGAATAATTATATGCCAACAAATTAGATAATCAAGATGAAACAAATGAATTCCAGAAACACACAAGTTACTCCAACTGATTCAAAAAAAAAAAAAAAAATAGAGGGTCGCCTGGGTGGCTCAGTGGGTTAAGCCTCTGCCTTTGGCTCAGGTCATGATCTCAGGGTCCTAGGATCGAGCCCCGCATCAGGCTCTCTGCTTGGCAGGGAGCCTGCTTCCCCCTCTCTCTCTGCCTGCCTCTCTGACTACTTGTGATCTCTGTCTGTCAAATAAATAAAATCTTAAAAAAATAAAATAATAGAAAATCTAAAAAATCTTTAATAAGAGATTTTATCAGTAGTCAACCTCCTAAGAAAGAAATGTCCAAAACCAGGTGACTTCCCTGGTGGACTCTATAAAATATTTAAAGAATTAATACCAATCTTTCTCAAACCCTTCCAAACAAAAGAAGAAAAGAGAACACTTCCTCATTTATTCTATGAGGCCCTTATTACCTTATTACCAAAGCCAAATAAAAATATCACAGAAAAATAAATTCACTGAACCAATCTTAATAGAAATGTAAAAAATTCTCCATAAAACACACCAAATCCAAAAGCATATTAAAAGTATATACATCATGGGGAGCCTGGGTGGCTTAGTGGATTACAGCCTCTGCCTTCAGCTCAGGTCATGATCCCAGAGTCCTGAGATCGAGCCCCGCTTCAGGTTCTCTGCTCAGCAGGGAGCCTGCTTCCCCCCGCCCCTTAGGCCTGCCTCTCTGCCTACTTATGATCTCTCTCTGTCAAATAAATAAATAAAATCTTTTTAAAAAAGTATCATACATCATGACCAGATGAAATTATCCAAGGAATGAAATGGTACTTCAACATTAGAATATCAATCAATATAATACACTACTTTAACAGGATGAGGGAAAAATCATGATTATTACACAAGATGCAGAAAAGGCATGTGACAAAATCCAATATTCTTTTGTTCTTAAAAGAAGGGGAGGCTAGGAATTGAAGGGGATTTTCTTCATAAGATAAAGGGCATTTATGAAAAACCCCCAGGTAACAATATACTCAGTGGTAAAAAAGTGAAAAAATTCTAAGAGAATCAGAAACAAGAAAGGATGACTATTTTTACCACTCCTGTTACATATTTTACATAATGGAATTTCTAGGTAGAACAGTTACATAAAATAAATAAGAGGTGCCCAAATTGTGAAGGAAATAGGAAATCAATCTCCACTCACACACGAAAAGATACTACATACGGGGAAAAAAATAAAGACAAAGAATCCACAAGAAAGCTCCTGAAGTTAATCAATTTAGCAAAGTTACAGATTACAAGATCAACATACACAAATCAGTTGTAATCAGTAACAACAATCCCAAAAGAAAATTAAGAAAATAATCTTATTTATAACATATAAAAGATTAAAATATCTAGGAATAAATTTCACCAACGAGATAAAAGTCCCATGTCCTCCAAACTATAAAACATTAGTGAAAAAAGTTAAAGAAGACCTAACTAATTGGAAAGACAACTTACATTCAGGAATCCTAATATAATACTGTTAAGTTGTTGATACTATTCAATACAATCTATAATACAATCTACAGATTCAGCACAATGCCTATCAAAATTCCAATAGTCCTTTTTGCAGAAATAGCAAATCTGACCCTCAAATTCATGTGAAGTTCCAAAGTGCCCTGAATAGACAAAACATTCTTGAAAAAGAAGAATAAAGTTGGAAGATTCATTCTTCCTAATTTCAAAACTTACTATAAGGTTACAGCAATCAAAACATTGTGGTCCTTGGCATAGGGATAAATATATAGACCAATGGAAGAGAAATTTGAGTTCACAAATCAACACATGTATCTATGGTCAATTGATTTTCATAGCAAAGATACCAAGTCCATTCAGTAAGGAAACAATAGTGTCTTTAACAAATGGTGCTAAAACATCTGGATAGGTGGATTTTAATATGCAAAAAAGTAGACCTCTACTTCAGAGCACATATAATAATTAACCCAGTATGGACAAATAGACTAACATAAGGGCTAAAACTAGAAAACTCTTAGAAAAAAAATCATATGAGCAAATATTCATGACCTTAGAGTTGGCAACAGATTCTTAGGTAGGACACTAAAAGCATGAGCGACAAACAAGAAATAGAAAAACCGAACTCCACCTAAATTAGAAACTGTTCATCAAAAAACATTATGAAGAAAATGAAAAAAAGTAACCTACAGAATGGGATAAAATATTCAAAAGTTATATATCTAATAAGGGTTAATGTCCAAAAGTTTAAAATCTCTTCCAACTCAATAACAAGAAGAAAATAATTTTTTTAAAAATGGGCAAAAGACTTTCATAGATATTTCTTCAAAAACATATACACAAGCAGCCAATTATCACATGAAAAGATGCTTGACATCATTAGACATTAGGGGAATATTAATGAAAGCCACAATGAGTTACCACTTAATATCTATAAGGATGCTTAGAACTTCTTTTAAAAATTAAAAAATGGGGTACCCTGGGTGGCTCAGTTGGTTAAGCATCCAACTGTTGATTTGGGCTTAGGTCGTAATCTCATGGTTGTGAGTTCAAGCACCACACTGGGCTCTGCACTGGACATGGAGCCTACTTAAAAAATAAAAAAATAAAAAATAATAAAAAATAAATGTTGGTGGAGATGGCAGAAATTGGAATCCTTGTACATTGCTGGTAGCACTGTAAAACGGTGAAGCCACAATGGAAAACAGTTCAACAGTTCTTCAGAAAGTTAAACAGAATTATTGTATGATTCAGCAACTCCACTCTTAGGTATGCACCCCAAGGAACTGAAAACAGGGATTCAAAGAAAATATTTCTACATTTACGTTTACTACAGATTACTTAATGTAGATGAAAGGTGGCAACAAAGTGTTCATCAAAAGACGACGGATAAATAAAATGTGATATATATATAACATATGTGATATATACATAAAATAGAATGTTATTCAGCCTTGAAAAGGAATGACATTTTTATACATGCTACAACATACATTAACCTTAGAAACATCATATTGAGTGAAATAAGCCAGAGAGAAAGGGCAAAAATAGTACAATTCCACTTACATGAAATATCTAGCACAGGCTAATATAGGAAGTATATGATAAATATAGGAAGTACATTTGAATTTACTAGAGACTGAAGGAAGAGGGAGATTAATTGTCACTTAATGGGTAGAGTTTTTTTGGGGGGTGATGAAAAGCTTAAAAATACATAATAGTGATGTTTGCATAACATTGTGCATGTAATTAATGCCACTGGTTTGTACACTTAAAATGGTAAAATTAAAAAATTTGTTATACATATACATGTATACCACAATAAAAATATTTAAAATAACTTCGCACGCAAACATGGTTGTGTATCTATGAAATAATTTTAATGGATAGAGAAGACTCTTCAGGAGAGTGGACACAGGGAATTGCACTGTCAAGTGGATTTTAATTTTATCTTTATAATTTTGAACTCATTTTTATAAAGAAAATTATGTAACTTAAAATATAATTTTTAAAACAAATTGTATATTGGATAATTTTGTGAACCACAATATAGGTCACTTATTATTCCTATACCATGATTTAATGATAGAGGAAATTGAATTAAAAATAAAGTTTCTACAAAATTTTCTTTTCTGCTTTTATTGTACTTTTATGCTTATTGATATATGGTCTTTATTACTTTAATTTATTCAGTGTTTACTGAGCATGTACTGAATGCCAAATCCTGTGCTGGAAATTTTCACATCTGGTATCTGAAGAAGGACGTATGATCTCATACTTCTCATATATATCTCATATATATCTCATACTTCTCAATATATATTGAGAATTTGATTTCTTACAAAATATCACTTGACTCTTCCATTCAGTCTCTAGTATTGGCTATATTTTCATTTTGTCTCTGGACTTCTATGAAGGTAGATAGGTTTGAAAGCTGCCACATAGATTCACGTATTAGAACTAAGTCATTTGGCCAAAACCATTCACTGTGAGTTTTAGATAAATCTGATGTTTTCAGAATTTGTTTAAGATGGCAAGAGAAATTGAGAAATTTCATACTGATTAGTATTAATTTGTAACATTCTCTGTGGAACTTAAGGCACATTGTTCAGGAGGTAATAAATGTCCCTCTTTAAATAGGTCTTGTATGTCCTCAAAAGATAGAGATTAAATTAGTCACCATCAACACTTACACATACAGAAGAGAGGCCAGAGCAAATGATTACTAGTCTTCCACTCACATAGTAAGAGGTACCATTAGAGTTGGAACACCTTTAAAAAAAGAATTTAAATATTTTATTATTTATTTGAGAGAGTGCACAAGCAAGGGGAGGGGCAGAGGGAGAGGGACAAGTAGGCTCCCTGCTGAGCACTGGCCTGGCACAGAGATAGATCCCAGGACCCTGAGGTCATGACCAGAGCCAAAGGCAGACAGTCAACTGAATGAACCACCCAGGCGTCCCTTAAAAACAGAGTTTAGAAAGAATTTAAGAGTTTATTTTTAAACAAAAAATTTTTTTAAGAAAGAATTTATAGTTTCACCTTCCTTTTTATGGAGAAGGAAGCACAGATGCTGAGAGGGCAGTCTGATTAAACAGCTGCCTCCTGAGGGCAGAATGAGGACACTAAGGCTGAATGTTGGAACCATGATGATTTACCATTCTACACTTATGTGTATTACATCCCTGTGAACATGATACTCACAAATTAAGACACAGCAAAGCTAAATGGGGAAGGAGTATCATAAGAAACCGGTGATTTTTTTAATAGAACCAAAGTTTCATATACAATTCTTCTGAAACAAAGAATGTACAAAGAAACATTAATATTTTTAATCACTTAGACCATCTTTCCATATCATGCTTTGTTATTTCTAATAAAGATCATGTGTGCATCAGGTGTCTCCTCTGTTTTCTGTTGGCAACACAACTCGTGGATTTAGGTTACTCTGGTCTTCCTTATTAATAGGCACAGAATTAAACTGAGTGTGCAAAGAAAAAAAAAAGACTAACTAGGGTTTGGTATGAGTAATTCTAAGTCAAATAATGCTAAATTATTTCTTTAGCTGTTTTCTAATAGTTACATGAAAGATGGAGAACCAGGTCCTGACACATTGTTCTGACTTCACAGTATCCCGCAGCACGGATCTAGGGGATGGTTTTAAAGTGACGAATCTCCTTGTGACAGCTAAATGCCAAGGCTGTGGTTTTGAAAATATAAAACCATTATATTTTTTTTTCTTTATCCCCTTCCCCGCTATTTTATCTTCTGCTTCTCCTGCCCAATTTACAAGATTCTAAGCTTCCAAGACACAGTGAAAAAAAAAAAAAAAAAAGATGGCCTCAACGAGCACAGATTTTCATTATTCATATTTCATAAGGCAAAAATTAGCTGGCACAATTGTGTAGTGAATATAGCAAGAGGTGAATAAATAAATATAATCAGATTTTTAAAATTTGTGTGACCATCTCTAATATTATTTTGCATAGATATTCTTTCAAGGTGGAGGCTAAAAGTGCCAACTGAGGAGAGAAGATTTTCAGTGTCAGTGAAGTTAAAACATGTCAGCAGCAGTTCCTTCTGCGAATATTGTCTCACATGAAAGAAAGGATGGATTGAATTCATATCTGAAACAAGACAAGATTTTCCATCTGACCTCATTATGTGTTTCTCTGGAGTGCATCCCTGGGTTTCTGCCGGAACTGCAATGTGTTGTGTGGAAACCAAATATAAAATAGCTCAGTACTGCCATAACAGACGTATCTTAATAAGATGGGATATTTATTGTTTTGCCACAGTCATCTCTTAACTCAAAAAGTCATAATGATGTGCTGGATCCCTTTGTTAAAGCAATCCCCTTAAGTGAAGGCATGTACTAATGAAAGGGTTTATGCTGCACAGCTGGAAGTAAAGATGAAGTAGCATTACTGTAGATCACAGGGATTTATTTTGAGGATTTTTTATGGAAAGATTTTTAAAAACTCGACCGTTGTATCCTCATAAATAATTAAACATACAAATTATCACTGTTATAATACAGCCAGATTTCTTTTTTGTGAGCATTGGTAATCAATTCAAGAATATACTGCTTTAAAGGGATTTATAGCATTTTTCGTTGTTCCTGATCATACTGGAAAATTATTCAGATCAGAAATAATAGAAAACTTTCCCTAGATTAACCTCATGCTCCAAAGAGAGAAATTTCCTGTATAGTACCCTATCATAAAGAAAGACATCTTGTTTTTTCTATTTGTACAAAGGCTTCTTTGTATATATGTGTATATGTGTTTGCATTTTTCATACTAAAGGATAAGGAAACATCATTGTTTATATTATTACTGTGTGTGTGTGTATATATACACACACACATTGTGTTTTTTTTTCCAAGATATAATCAATGCAGGAGAAATATGACGATTTCCAAATCTACTATTATTAAAATATATTTCCGTACCCTCTAAGTTGTCCCATAATTATCAGTATTACCTAAAAATTAATCAGTGGCAGTAAACTATTAAAAAGAAGTCATTACATATATTTCTCTGTACATACATGAAGATTTAAATATAAAGTCCATAGAGTAAGCTGTACTCTTTTGGTGAAATTAATATCAATCTGTATCTATTTATACTTAATAATTTGACACAGTTTTAATTTTTAGTTGCCATGACAACTCATCGTTACATCAAAGTCCCTGAATTGTAGTTTCATAAAACAGTAAATACCAAGCCATACAACCTTTGAATAAGTTAATTTGGACAAGTTTTGAGGACTTGATGGAATCATTTGGTCAATATTCAGTATAGACTATAAAAATTTCTGACACATAATGAAACTTTTAAATTTACTACCTGAGGAAAATTCTTCTTTTAGAAACAAAGGCCGTGTGATGTGTGACATGTTTACTTTGTATAGAAATACCTATGGTATTAAAAAGTGGACCTTTCTGAAATATATATTGCAACCCAGGCATTTTGCTTAATGTTGGGAATGCAGAGATTAGTCCACCATTCAGGAGGTTACCTGTCAAATACTTAGTATGGAGCAGTTGTGAGAAACTAAATTAAACATTTACATATGCAATAGCCCACCTTCTAGGAGTGACACCTAATCCCCTACCCTTGAGACACAGTGACTGGTTTCCAAATAATAAGAGAAAAGAATAGTAATTTTGCAGTGGAGAAACCTGATAAACATGACCTTAACTGGACAATGAAAGCTAACATTGTCAGGGATGTCCCACAGATACCATTTCTCTCTGACATGGGGTTAAGAAGGGATCTTCACCCTCCACGTATTATTCCAAAATTTCTAACTCCAGACTAATCTAAGAAAAACACTGGATAAACCTAGACTGGGTGACAATTCTTGCAAGATACCTACCTCTGTTCTTCAAGACTCTCAAGGTCATGACAAACAAGAAAGACTGAAATGTTTTCACAGACCAGAGGAGGCTGGGTAGCCATGACAGCTAAATGATATGTGGGTCTCTGGATTGGATCTAGAACAGGAAGAGAACATTCAGAAAGACTGGTAAATGTGAATAA